>PVJO010007721.1:0-79959 GCA_004026905.1 Hystrix cristata | reverse complement strand
AGAAAGAAAGAAAGAAAGAAAGGAAGGAAGAAAAGTGAATGGATGGACGCCCACATGGATGGGTAGATGGACTGCTGCATGAATAGATGGGTGGATACACAGATGGATGCATGGACACATAGGTATACATATGCATGGGTGTCCAGATGGATAATGTTATATTTTCTAACTCTTAAAGAATTGCGTCAGACATTTTCTCAGGGAAGCAACACTTTCTCCAGTATTGAACCCTCAAGTTATCAAACTACATTTTCCAACAAAGAAATTACGAAAAGAGACTCTTCTCAGAAGATTCTAAAACAGACAAATGTTTTGTGTTTCCTGAGGTCTCAGCTCCATCTCTTCTGACAGGAAGTATAAAAATATAGATGAGAAGGGAAAAAGAGTGATCCAAATAGAACTACAAACACAATAAAACTCGGAGGAGAGAAAAATGTGTTGAGACTTCAGGGCTGGGTGATTTTTTATTGTTGTTCTGAGTGGAATATTATACAGTTAGATGTAGCGCCAATATATTTCCTAATTAGAGTTTTGAAAAAAAAAAGTAGACAGCAAAACTGATCAAATTAGCATTTTATGATAATTTCCAAAACGGAGAAAAATTGTGTTATCTGGTTTTATGAAATAAGTCTTAAAAGCATTTATTGAGTTTTAAAGAGATTTGTGTTTCACAATAAACTTCTAGTTCATGGACAAGTTGTGAAATCTAAAGTTCTACACGGGAAAAATTTTTTCATGTAATCAATAGCAAGAATAAGCTGAAGGGATTTTCTCAAACTCTTAGTGATTCTTTGGAGAAAAAAACTAAACAAAGTCAACACAACAAACTTGAAACAGCAGGTTGACTATAGTGACAATCTCTCATAATTTCCCAACCTGAATTCAAATCCCTGTTCTGACACTCATTAACTAAAAGATCTTTCATAACTCTAAACTTGAGGTTACTTATTTGCAAAATAGTACAAACACTACTGTAAGAAATTTTTAATGAATATTTGTAGATTTAATCTATATAAAGCACCTGGCAGACAGAAGTTTGTTATAGTAGAGTACCTCGAAAACTGCTTTTTTAGATGTGTTTTTAATTCATCTCTTTTTTCTCCTTTTTAAAATTTGCTTCTACAATCCTGTAACTTACAGAAGCATTGAAGTAAAGAAAATGAAAATAAAGAACGTTTTCCTCATTGTCCTTCTCTAATAATGAATTTATTTTTATACCCTTACAGCAGGTCAAGACACACACACACACACGCAGACACACACACACACAGGCCCCTTTAAACACGCTCGATGTTTTACTTAATTTTCAGATAATAACTTTGACAGCAGGAATAAGAATTTTTTCCTGTTTTGACTAATTGGCCCCACTTCTGGAAGCCTTGTACCCTTGTGATAATTTACTGATACTTTAGCACACTGCACTAAAATTGGGAAAATGTATTTTGTGGTGGTTTCTGCTCGTGTGTTAAAGAGAAAGACTGACTTTGTTAAACCATGAGTGCTTCCAAGTCCTGTCCCGACTCTGTCCTTTTTGACCCCATGTGGGCAAACTGATGAGCTTCTGTGCCCTCGATCGCCTGCCAAGTGGCATTTCACACGACATGAGCGCCTGAGTTGGAGGGCGGCCCTGGCTCTAGCCCCATCCGTGGTAGAGCCCCAAGCAGTCTGCGCTCCTTCACTCTTACTCAGCTGTCTCCCTTCTCTTTGCAGAAACTGTGTTCACAACACAGGCAGTAAGCTCTGTGTACTTCCTCTGCAGCCAATAGCCATTAGTCCCAACATCTGTAACATCTCGGGAGTGGCTGCCCATGGGAACAGAGCGGATGACGGGGATCCCTCCAAAAAAGTGGCCCCTTCAAAAAATAAACCTAGTATACATGTTTACAGGTGTTAAATTAATAAGCTAATCAAGCCTCTCATTCATTCTGCCTGCCACAGAGATTTACATATACTCTTTCCTCGGCCTTCAATGTTCTACTTCCCCCAACTTAACTTCCCCTGACTTATCTTCCAGAGTTAAATTTAACCATCTCTCTGTGAAGAAAACTTGCTCGGCTTCCCGCATCTAGGTTGCATTGCTCTGTCACAAGTTCTCACTGCATCTCTGTTACACGGAGATTACAGTAAAATACATTATAATTGCTTGTATTTCACTAAGAGTGTGTGACTTATTTTCCCTGCTTACTGGACTTCGGATACCATACAGCAGAAATATCTCTGGTCAGGTTTGTGACAGTCCGGGAAGCACTTGCCACAGTTCTGGGCAGGTAGAAAAATAAGCTAAGGTGGCTTAGGTATTAGAAATACATCAGTGCCAAGGAAAGAATTGTCCCCTTCCTCTGCGTGTGTGTGTGTGTGCCTGTATTAGCATAGATGAGCATGTACATACGGGTGCACATATCACACACTCTCACACTATATCAGAGCAACCCTAGTGCATCTCATTCTTTTGCATGGAGCTTATACATTTCTCTCCAGATAGCCCTCAGGTTGGCCTTGGAAATTGAAAAAACTAAAGCAGCATGGAAAATTTTCTTCGGTGCACATTTTAGGGGCAGATAATTACTATTTCCTCATTTATAGATTGTGTGATTTGAACCAACTTACTTAACCCTAATGAGAACCACTTTACTCATCTATAAAACCATTACACTGTGGTGGTAGGGACTTGAAATTATATAGGTAAAGCACTCTCCAATAAAACCTATAAAGCACACGGTTCATTAATTGTGCCTCTTTTAATTAAAGTGTCCTGCGGTTGGGGTAAATCTCACAGCAGTCCTAAGCCAGAAGGGGGGAATAAAAAAAACCACATATATTAACACATAGGCTTTTTGAGATCAGGTTTACTCCCAAAATCCAGCATCTAGGGATTTAGCCATCCTCACATAATTGGTCTTAACTTACAGATAAAAACTTAAAATCCTCTCCCTTTTCGTGTACATTAAACATTCATGCTCTTTGTTAATGGTATTCCAAATTTAAATAAAGTTGAGCTTTCGTACCATATATACAAGAAGTTCAGGTATGTTTGTTCCTGAAATTAGGAAAATAAATGAGAAGCCCAAGAGACAGTTGGGGAAAGATTTGGGGATGTCTACTCGTATTTGAAGTCGCACCCCAGGAATAGAATTCCTATGTATTCACAACCCTGGGATGACAATTTTTTGGGTTAACACCTCAGTGGGTCAATCCCCAGCATAATTGTTTTAAGAAAGTCACATTTACTCCCTGACATATTCATAGACAAACACCCAATGAGTGTACGCTTTATACTGGCACCATGTTAAATGCAACTGATATATTTCGGTGGGCTGGGAAGAAAATTCCTTCCCTCCTGAGGCCCCATTCTAGTTGTGGGCTGGTTTTCTAGTTGAGAAAACCTTCGATTTTTATCAGTAGTCAAAATGATGACTGGAATACTTTGTCTAATTGATCTTCTACTTGGATACTTTAGCAAGCTTTGTGTTGATGTATGAATAGGTTTGATCCTATCTACGTAGAGTAGAATAAGCATCCAGCAGTTCTGGAAAGAAAAGGAAGGTGGAACCCTCCTGAAAGGCATGGGGGTGTTAGCTTGCAGAAGAAGAATAAGCCAGTGTCCTCCTTGAGTGCCTCTGTGAGCTCTCGCTCTCTCCCTGAAGGCTGAAAACCATTTAATATGCGTTTTCTGGCCAAACACCTGTCAAATTCCTATTTTTGCTTGATTTTAATTAGGAGCAAGAACTAATACCCTTTTAATTAATTGCATATCTTCCCTCCTCAATTTCTCTGCTGCTCCCTCCTGTGCTAGATAAAACCAGAACAGGGCCGTGAGACGGCGAGCAGTCTATTAGTCTGAGGCCAGGAGTGCAATAAATCCAGAGCCCTGCATACACTTAGGTGTTCATGTTTATTCACAAGCTCTTAATTAGTGGTGATTCTAATTTAGTTTGAATTGGCTATCTTGAAAAACACGCAAGTGTTCACTAGCCTCCTCCAATAGTCTTCTTCTCAAACATGAATCTTTTTAGACAAAAGAAGAATCTAAATCTCCCCTTCTCCAGACATTTCCTTGAGACCAGGTAGTGAGCACATCAAAGATATGGTAAATCTCCCTCCCGCACCACCACCCCCCCGCCCTTCTCTTCAAAGTGAACTAAGCTTCAAGCACTAAGAGGGGCTGTCCATGGTTCCATTTTTACTTACAGTATAAGTCAGATTTCTTTGTTAACTAATTTCCGTAAGTCTGTCCCCATCACTCACCGATCACAAATAATTGGCCACTCATTGGAAATGATTTTGTCACATGACGAAGTTGATGCAGGAACCCCCAGCTGTACGAGCTCAAGCCCTAAGACAGGTGGAAGCTGTCCGGTTTAGGATGATGAAGCCTGACCTGCTGTCTCTCCAAGTAAATCGATGAATTGGCCTTGAAAAATACCTACACCTCAAATCATAATTAAGTCACTTAAACTGGGATTTGGCTTTGGTTGAGTGGGAGTGTGAGTTATTGGCCTGCCTTCTTACAGGCCAGAGAGGTGGAAAGTAGGGTTGGCTTTTATTTAAATTTATTTATTGTTTTGGTTATTGATTTTAGTAGTGACGCCTTGTGCTGAGGTATGTTTTATAAGGTACAAACTAAATCTAATAAAGGCTTCTGAGCATGAATGTAATGAATTGTGATATGAGGTTGAGTGATAATTTCTTCAGAAGGGCATTGCATTTAAATTGGATGTCTGTCTTATTTCACTTAACATTCTGGTCTTAAGTTATCCATTTGTTTATGAATGCCTCAAGTTTATCCTTCTTTACAGCATAGTAGTACTCTAGAAAAAATATCACATTTTCCCTATCGATTCATCTGTTGATAGACATACAGGCTGCTTCCAAGATCTAGCTCTTACAAATTGTGCTGCTATGAACATGGATATGCATGTATCCCTGTAATATTATTGTTTCAACTCTTTTGGGAAGATACCTAGAAAGGGGATAGCTGGGTCAAATGGAATTTCTATTTTTAGTTTTTTGAGGACTCTCCACAGTGATTTCCATAGTGTTTGTACTAGTTTACATTCCTACCAACAATACAGAATAGTTCCGTTTTCCTTACATCTTCGCCAGCATTGTTGTTATTAGATTTATTTTCATGATAGCCATTTTTTCTGTGGTAAATGTACTTTTAATTTGCATTTCTGTAATTGTCAACAATGTTGAACATTCATGTATTTATTGGCTACTTGTATTTTATATGAGAATCTCTGTCTCTCTCTCTCAGAGAAAAATAGAATATAAACAGGAAACAGGGAGACGTTCCAATAATTCTTCAAATAACCTATTCAGTTGCTCCAAAAATATTTTCATATATACGCTAATTTGTTTTATTTATACTACTAGTTTCTCTTAGTTCATTGAAAAGAAAGTTTTGTGCTATGATCTGTTTCTTCTTTGTCTTTTTGTCTACACCTTTTACTCTGAGTAACTTCTTTTAAGATTATGATACACAGTGTATTAATTATTGTTATTCTCTTACTATTTTGTTATAAAATTTTGTTTTACTTTTTCATTTAAAAAAAGAAATAAAAAGAGACATTATAAAAGTATACAGAACTGATAGATCTCATTGGGGAACTGGCAAGTCCTCTCCAAGTCTCACAAAAGGAGCCGGGCCCATGGTCCCACCTGCTGGAGCAGCTGGAGAGCCTGCAGACCCCTTCTACAGCCGGGGGAGCTGCAGAGTCAGCCGGCCTGGAACTTGAACAGTGGGGTTCCCCAAGCACAGCCCACGGCCACACCGTGTGCATTACCACATCAAAGTCCACGGGAGGTCTGAGTGCAAACCTGCATCTAACTAGTTCCCTGCTATTTCACACAGACTAAATTTAAGAATGAAAAAGGTTGGGGTGGAGACTTGGGGAAAGAGAAAGCAGAGAGATTCTTTTCCTGGTGTGTGTGTGTGTGTGTGTGTGTGTGTGTGTGTGTGTGTGTGTAAGAACAGTAAAGGAGGCTTCAAAGAAAGTAAAATTCATTCAGAGATGTAGGCAGGCTGCTAGAACAGTATATAATTGATTTCAAGTACCATTGTGTTAAATATGAATAAAACAGGCTTTAGGGTCTGTTTAAGATTAGCGTTAGGTCCCCTTAATGCAGCACAGTAACTACTTTAATAAGACAATCAAACTTCTATAAGAGGGTAAATGGTATAACAATGCACCCCTCCTGAACTGCAGAATTTGACAATGCCATTGCCAAGCAGAATACAAATGCATGTTTGTGGCTCATTCTTCCTTAATATTCTCTACTTTGAATAGCAGAGAAAGAAGCAAGTTTCCGCAGTGGGCAGACAGAGAGTGCGGGCTCTATAGGATGGCTTTGACCGTGGCAGTCTGCATGGACTCCTGCCCGTTTCCTTTCCTCCTAGCCTTGTCCAAAGATCAAAAAGCAATAAGGAAACGTGATTGGCTTGTGGCCTTCATCCAGGCTCAGTGAGGCTGGCCGGCGGGATGAACGTAGTGGGGAATCCGCAGTTGGCGTCGAACCAGAAACTTGATGATTAAACAAATAATTTCTTGCACTTCGTCTTTCTCCAGGGTTGTGCTATGTGTCCTCCCACAAGGCTGTGAGATGGTGGCATCTAAACTGAGGATCCTTTTGTACAGAGGACCATTAGCAGCCCAGAGTAGAGGGCCATGTTCACTGGAGGAAGATTCAGGAAGCCGAGGGAGAATTACTGATTTCTTTCTTTCTTTTTTTTTTTGTGGTGCTGGGGATCGAACTCAGGCCCTTGTGCTTGCAAGGCAAGCACTCTAATCACTGAGCTAAATCCCCAGCCCGAATTACTGATTTCTTGAGCCGCCAATGTATTGCAGTTTCCAAAAGATTCCTTTCCTGGAAGTCTCATTTGCTCAGCTGACATACAGCCACCACGTCCAGTCCACAGGACCCAGCTGCTGTGGGGGGCAGATGCAGAGTAAAAGAAAGCACTGGGCGGGGGGGCTCTGTCTGCTGAGGGTCAAGGCAGACACAGGGCTACCCGCCAAAGATGGCCTTTAAAGACTTCCTGGAGCCAGGATGCCACCCACTTGTGTCCTTGGTGAGAGTTCCACAAGACTGAAGAGAATGCGAAATCCTGCGAAGTTGGGGCTGATGAGAGCAAGGGACGCCGGCCAGCTCCTGAGCTGGGACAAAGAGATGTCCGGGGAAAGGACAGAGGACAATGGGCTTGAATCGGTGGCTCTCGGAATCAGACATTTTTCTTTTCTTCTCTCACCTGCTCTTCAACGTTCAATAATTTTGTCCAGAGAAAATAACGCAGCAAAGATGTCAAATGTCTCTTCTCTTTTTTCAGTCTTGAAAGATAAGAAAGAGCAGAAGTTCTAAGTTGAAAATGTCTGAGTGCAAATCTTGGCTTTACTACTTGTTCGTTGGGTTAAATTGAGCATGTTTTTCATTGTTTCCACCTTCAGTTTCCTCGTCCATATTCTGAACAATAAAAGGGCACATCTCAAGTGTGCAATAATGTGTAGCGATTCACATGAAGCATGTAGTGGACTGCAACTTCTCAGTACAGCAGCCCTCTTACATTAGCAGAGGGACTTCGGTATCAGGCAGAATAAGAGGGAGAGTCTCTGCGTAGGCCACCTGTCTGTGTTCAAAGGGATGGAGGGTACTCTCCTATATACTGCTTCTTTTTGGCTTTTAAAGGTGAGAAAGCTAAAGTTGAGTGTGTAAGATGGATAAATGTCCTTAAATTACACAGCCAGGGCAGTGGAACTGAGTGACATTCAGATCTACTGGTCCTGCATCGTGTGTTTCAGTCTTTAAAACATAAACAATCTGCGGACTCCTTGTGTTCGTCCTCTTTCCAAGAGCTGGGACACAATACCTGACACCCACAACTTGCAGGTTTAATTTGGCTCTCAGTCTGGGGGTTTTCAGTCCATGATGGATTGACTCCAAGGCAGAAACATCCTGGCCAAAGGAAATGGCAGCGCAAAGTTGCTTAGTTCATGGTAGCTGGGAAACAAAACAAGGGGGCGAGGCCAGAGCAGAAGGGGCCAGGGACCAGGTATGGGCCCCAAGGTCTCCCCTCCGTGAGACACCCAGACACACCCACAAGTATGCTCCACCCATCCCTTGGGCAGCTACTGAACCAATCAAGACACACCATTTCCATAGGCACATTGAGGGGAGGGAAGCCCCAAAATTATAGGGAATGGCATCCAGTCATATGGACCGGAAGGGGTTTCCCGGGTGACGAGGTAGAGAAACTGCCAGAGGAGCTTGGGAGAGTGTGCCTGTGGCCGGGAGAAGACTTAGGGTCCTTCTTCCCTGCGGGATCCCAGCTTGGGTGAATATGCGCTCTCAAGCACAGACGCGGCTGACTGCGGTACCTTTGTACCTTTGTGTTTTATAATCAGCTAAATTGTGCCCTGTCCTTCGGGTGGAAAGGCAAGCATGGGTTTAGTAAAGGGAGCAGTCCGACTTTCACATTCATTTTCCGTCCTTTGGGCACCAGTGGAAATCATGACCAGAAGTTCTATTTGTAAACCCTTCAGTGCCGCACGGGAGCTTTTTCTGGGCTAAGTCACATCTCAGAAGGGTGGTACTGTGAAGCTGGGAAGTTTTTCTTGCTGAGAGAGGCCTGGAATTCCAGAACTGCAGTCCCTTTCAGCCAAGCCATTAGATTCCAAGATCATCTTGCCCGATGGCCTTGGAGACTGCCATGATCCTGAGCATGTATGGAGAGCTCGGGAAATACTTGTGGGAAGATCCAGGGTTGCCAGTCACTCGGCATCTTTCTCCATCTATAAGAGATTATTGAATTAAAGAGAACCACAAAGAAGAGATCAGGTGGACAGTCTCAGAGACCTGTACGTTCCAACTTGCATTGTTTCTATGACCATTAAGCCTAATGTCAACTTCTTTGGCTTGAGAAACACCCAGAAGATTGGCAAAACACATGCCTGGGTGTGTGCCTGGCCGACTTCCGGAGGCGCAGCCTCGGGCTCTGTGTAGGACCCCTCGCCCAGTTCCTCTCTCTCTGCCACTGTTCCTGTGCTGTGCTTCCTGGTCGCCATCCCCTCTGCCATGATGGTTCTGCATTAGACACTGAAGTCCGTGGACCAAAAACCTCTGAAATTGTGAGATAAATCAAATCTCTTGTCCTTTAAGTTGTGGGTGTCAGGTATTGTGTCCCAGCAATGAGAAATTGACTGACACAGTTTCTTATTAGTATTCATAATAATGAATTTTAGAGATCACAATTGCTCCGAAACATAGGAGTACAGTCACTCCCCATTTCTCCTCTGTCCTCTGCAGAGAGGCTCACAGAAACACCTACCTGTGGTCAGTGTGACACAGCACACACTGGAAAGGGAAGCATCCCTGGACTGTCCCCTCCAGGTGCTAGCTGGAGGCTGAAACCCCAGGAGGAGAGGAGCGGCTAATCGCTGAGGGCTTGAGCCGGCTCTGTGGCTTCTCTGAGAAAATATTCCTGGTTTTGCATGAGACAATGGCAATTATGCAACACTGGTCACTTTTAATCAGTCTTGTTTGTTTGAAATAAACCCTGAAATAGTTTAGCAATGACAGTCCCTGGCAGGCAGTGGGATATGTGGCTTTCCAAGAGCTATTTGGTTAATTAAAATCTTTTCTGCATTTCCTCTAAATAGCTCGGGTCACCAAGAGGAGAGACGAGGCCACTCCTGTTCCATCTTACTGTCGTTGTTCCCACTCGGTGGAGGCCACTTCAATGCTGTGTGCTAACAGTCTTCGGGGATGTTCATGATCACAGTGACAAAAACACACAAAGGAGAATTTAGTTCGGGAAATGAGATTAATGACTTTAAAGCCACACACTAATTAAATTGTAAAAGACAAAGCATGCGTATGAATCTGACTAAACGTACCCCATTTCGTAGGCAGTCTTAGCAATGGCAGACCTAGCACAGGCTCCCTGAAGTCGCATGAGGTAATGAGGTCTCAGGGCAGCGCGGGACACAGAGCACATCAAGTTTTAGGAACTGCGACATGTAGCCAGAGCGCCATATGCACAGAGACCATATTGACAATGTTTGGAAAAAATGTATTTTTCACCCTTGTGATAATCAAAAGTAGATGTTGTAATTATAAGAAAAATCAGATAAATTTATTTTATTGTTCTAAGTGAGACTTTACCCCTCCTTTTAAGTCTTTATGGTTTTGACCAAATCAACAAGTCATGTGTCCACTCAAGTATTTTTACAAATTTTAGGTTACAAGATGAGGTGAGAATATATCAAAGTCATCCATTTGTGCCTCCAGATTCATGATTCCATGTCTTCATCCACCTTGTTCACCGGATCTGGCACCATGTGACTTCTAGTTCTTCTTCAAGTCAAAACAACCATGAAAGAGAAACGTTTTGAATTCTTTCAGGACCTTGGAACAGCCAGGACAGCACAACTAAAGACACTCAGGAAAGAGGACTCCAGGGCTGCTTCAGGAAGTGGCAAGAATGATAAGCGTGCTTGGAACTAGACGGAGTATGGGGGGGGGGATTGTGGCAATGTGCCTTGCACTGTAAGAATTTCTTTTTCAATTTAAGCATTCACCCAAGTTTTTGATCACATTGTGTATGTGCAAAGTAGAGGGAAGAGGCTGCCAATTTTCTGCTGCTTTTAGGCAATATAAAATACACCCACTTACAGGTGTCCCTGTGAGAAGGCAGTGCAAGCCAGGTAGCAACAACACACCACCGGTCTGCATGGCTGAGCGTAACGAAGCTGTGTGTTTTCACACCGAAGCTCCTGCAGTTCAAGTGGGTCTCCTAGCTTGAGCTACGGCAGCTTAAAGCGGGAATTCAAGTGCTCAGGGGCAGAAGAAGTGCTGGAGGAAACACAGGCCCGGAACAGGTAGACAGGACTCCTCCTACGACCTGGTGGCCAAACCCTAGTTGTATGCCCCAGCTAACTGGAATCCCAGAAAAAGGCACCATGTGGAAAACCCAACATTGCTGTCTGTCGCAAATGACCAAATGCTTACAAAACTAGAGAGGTTACAATGCTTTCAAAATCTATTTAAAAGGATATTTATTTTGGAAATGGCTGTGGTTAGGGTCTAAGATGTCCTCCCAAACAACTCGTGTGTTCAGAGGTGGGCTTTTGGAGATGACCGGATGGTACAGGCTCTAAGTTCAGTGGATTTATAATTTGAGGGCAGTAGTTGGGAGATGGTGAAGATAAAAGAGGCAGAGCCCAGTTGAAGGGCGTGAGTCATGGGTGCCTGGCCTTGGGGACTACATGTTGTCCTCGACCACTTCCTCTCTGGCTCTTTGACGTACTCAGCCCCAGTGACCCTTTCCTTTCTCTCTGCTTTCTGGTCCCCATAAAGTAAGCAATTTCCCTCCACCACTCCTTCCCATCGCCATATTTCTGCCTCCACACAGGCCCGAAAGCAATGGCACCAGGGCCCAAAACCTCTCACACCAAAAACTGCAATAAACCTTCCCTCTTATATGTTGTTTTCTGCAATTATTTGGTCACAGCAACAGAAGGCTGGCTAACACAGAAATCGTGCTTCTTTCTTTCTTTTTCGATAAAAGATTTGCACCTAACTTTTTCTTACTTAAAATATGTGGGGCTACCTCTGCCATTCCTGACCAAATCCTGCCTAGTTAGGCGGTGGGATTTAACGATTAAGAGCACGGACTTTTTATATTCAAGAGACAGTTTCTAACTGCGCTCCAAGGCTTAGTCTCTTCAACATCAAATCAGGATAATCATAATACTTGTAGGGTTGAAATGAGATGTAAACGAGTCAAAGAACGAACGCACGCTGTAGACCTTATCAAATCAGGAGAAATGTCTCATCTGGTGGGAAAAGTACGTCTCCGAGGGTGAGTTCTTTTCTTCAGCCCTAGTGAACTGATACCTCTAAGTGTTTCATCTTTCCATCCTGGTCTTTGAAGTTTGCCTTGTAGCTGCTTGTCCGTGTGCTATCCTAGCCTCATAAGGATGGACACACACACTTCAGAGAGCACGCAGATCTCCCACAGTCCCTCCCAGCACTCAGTGAACCCAAGAAGACGCTGGGTTCTGGTTTCAGCTGGATCCAGATATAACATTTTCCCCTGTTAGCTTAGTGCAAAATGAGATTTCCTGAATTTAAAATCCCATAACCTTGGTTTATACAGCTGAGACTCCTTACACACTTCAGAAATTGGTCTGCGTCCTGGATAAATGCTCAGTGCCATGACTAAAGGATGAATCTGATTGCCTCGGGAAGGAGTCCGTCGTGTCCTCCAAAATTTCTGCTTCTCTCAGGATTATCAGGGAAGTGTGGGTGGCCCTTACATGCTTGGGAAACTGTTAACTGTGGAGAGAGGGTCCGAGGAAATTCCTAGTTCCTCGTGTGAACGCCACCAGATTCCTTCAATTATTCTTCAATAGACCTCTCCCTTTCCCCAGCCACCCACATATTTTGTGTTCATTTATTTCTCTTTAGTTCTCATGTGCTTAAAACCAATATATTCCTTGAAAAAATATACCGAAGTTTTGCGTATTTTAATTTAAATTAATGTTACTGTGGAATAGGACAGTGACCATAGAATTTATTTTCCAAGCCAGGACCATTTTGAGGTTAAAAGAAACACCTCGTAATAATCATCCTGAGAGGGTAGCTGAAAACTGGGACTATCCTTGCCAGACTGAGATTTATGATCACTTTAAACATCAATTTTTTTTTTTTTACAAAACATTGATCCATACAGCGTTAATATTTTCAGATCTTTCTCTACTCAGGTCACTGAATGGCATCCCTTGTGATATGTCAACATGCATAAAACTGTAATGAATGACTTCATTTGCTTATTAAAATCTGCATGCTTTTATTAATAGTGGATTTGAATTTCTTTTATATATTTATTAATGACTTCTGTTTTCAAACCAATGAGTTGACTCTTCATATTATGAAATCATATTTTTCCTGCCATATTTTCCTTTTCTGGGTGATTTGCACAAGTTTCGACATATTCTAGGTTATAGAAGTTTAGATTTTACAAATAGTTTTTTGTCGGTATTCCTTCTTCTAAGTTTGTCTCTGATGGCTTTAGTTCAGTGCATGCCTTTAATTTTAGAGTCATAAAATAAAATTTTAAAAAATAATAATTTTACAGTCATTTATATACCAAAAAATATTCCCCAATACCCTGTATCTCCTTCCATCTCAGAGATAACAGTCTTTATTTTTATGAGCATTAAATCTCCATGTTTATATTTAGGCTTTTATTCTCTTTAGGGTTTACTTTTGAAGTGTTGGGAGTTAGTCATCTACCTTTAATTTTCAAACATTAGTGACCCGGATGTCCCATTTACTAAACAACTATCCTATCACAGTTTATTCAGATCTTCACCACCATCTTCCACAATATATTCAAGATTCTTGAACTGTCCCTGGTGTTTGTTTGTCAGCTCCCATCCCAAAATATTACTTTTCTTGTAGTTGTTTACAAACCTATCTTAGTATCTGAGAGGCACCCCCCGCCCGCCTTCCTTTTCAAAGTTTCTTGATGACCGAGAGTATCTTGGACCTGTTTGCAATCTTCTCCCATGTGTTACTGAGGACTCACTTCGAGTTGTACTAAATTGATTGATGGACAGATTTGAATAAAACCAATTTGACATAACGTTAACTTGTCTAGGGTGACAGGCAGCACAAATGGCAAAGTGAGTGTTTGTAAAGCTTCCCTCCTCCATGAAGGAGATGAGAACCCTGGAAAAAACCAGTCAGAATCAGCTTTTTGAAACTCTGAAAATCCACCAAAGCTTAACTCATTCCAAGCAGCATTAGCTCAAGACAAGTACGGACCAAGAATGACAGCAGGCCTCGCGGAGCTTCGACTCGCCCGGTCGCCTTCCTTCTTCTGCCAACTTGGCTGGACCTTTGGAAACCAACGTCCCATCCAGGTGGGGAGGGAAGCATCTCCGGGAGGCTGAGGCAGGAGGAAGGCAAGTTCAAGCCCCGCCCGGGCAACTTAGCTACAGTGAGACCCTGTCGCAAATTTTAAAAATAATTAAAATAGGGCCGAGGATGAAGCTCAGTGGGACAGCACTGGGTTCAATCCCAAGTGCCCCCGTGACAAAAAGAAAACCGACATTCCACAATCACAGTAAAAACCAGCAGCCACTCGGTGACCACAGATGGTAGAAAGAATAGGTCCCCGTTTGTCGTTTTCTTCTTAACACAGGTTTTCTGCACCTCAGCCTCATTTATCACCCATGGCCTCTCAAGGACGCAGTTTCGACTCCCCAGCATGCACTATCTTTTCTGGAATCTCTTTTGCTCTATTCAAAATCCTCAGAACAGAAATGTCAAGGGCTACAAGTTGCAGGTGGTGAGGCCCCGAACCATGGCCCTGGGGTGGCCGTGGCAGGGGTGTGGGTGAGGGATCCCTGGAACAGAGTGGCGCGAGGGAGCTAGCAGTCAGTAAGTCCACCCAAGGTCCCCTCTTCTCAGGGTGAATCGGGACTTAGAGTCCACGGAACTGAACCTGAAGCTTCCCCCTCATAATTCACACACTGCTCCCGTGGCAGCGGCTGGGTTGGAGGTGAAAATGTGTTCACTGTCAAAACAGATTAGACAACAGTGAGATTTGACCTGGCTCAGTGGTGATACCTTAGGAATAGACACCTGTGTTTAGAAGATGTTTGGGGTGCATTCTGTCATCTGCCAGCTAAGCCCTGCACCCCATCATGGCTCTCCATAACGGCCCAACCTGAGAGATCAGGCAGTATGCACTATCCATTAGCTTGTGTCTAAGTCACTCTCTCATGACTGGGACAAAGTACCAGACACACAAGTTAAAGGAGGAGAGACGCTCATGGCTTGGTGGACAGGAAACAGAGAGACAAAGGAAAGAGGGAGGGAGATAAAGCCATCCAAGCCACACCCCAGGACCCACCTTTTCCCACCAGGCTGCACCTCCTAACATTACATTTAGTTATAAACTCATCAGTGGACTAATCGTCTAATGAGTATCACACCCCCATGACCAAATCACCTCCCCAGAGCCCCACCTATGAGCAAATGAGGCTTTGGAGGAACATCTAGATATAAACCATAACAGCTTATAAGATAGGAGCAAGATTTAGCAGGTCAATTTGAACCAAAGAGAAAATGTCCATCATGGTTACCATCCTGCCCATGAGCTCCTAATAATATAACGAGACCAGTGGAATTAAGAATATGTGGAACAAGGGCTGGGGATTTAGCTCAGTGGTTAGAGTGCTTGCCTTGCAAGCGCAAGGCCCTGAGTTCGATCCCCGGCACCAAAAAAGAAAAAAAAAAAGAATATGTGGAACACTCAGACCTGAGCACCCACTTTGGAAGCTTGCAGAAGCTGGTACATTTCTTTGTGCAGCATTTAGATTTATAACCCACAACATTGAAGAACAATGAGAATGAAACACAAAATCATGCCTATTAGAAAACGCCTCCCAGCCTTCTGATTGTACCTCAAGTGGATGGCCACATCCAGAAAGCCTGGGGCCCGAGTCTAGTTCTCCCATTTGTGGGAAATTTGGTTTGCAGAGGGATAAAATGCATGACTGTGACTATCCAGGAGTGTGAATGACTCCTTTGCACGGCAAAAGGCAAAGGCCTTCCCAGTCAGATGAGGCAACAGGCAGTAAATTCGTTCAGTGTAACGCAGCAGGACCTTATATTTTAGATCCTTTGGGATAGTCGGTTTAAGAACTATCTTAACTTCATGGTGTGCAAGCTCTACACTCGTCATCTGTGCATTCAAAAAGGGAAGGAAGACCAAGACTTCCTGAGACCCTTGTCTCAGCGCCATGCTGAGCCTCTGCACACTTGCGCATTTAACTACTAGAGCAGTTCATGAGGCCCTCAGCACCATCCATGATCTGCAGGCCAAGAAGTGAGGCTCCAAGATGATATTTAACCGGCCCAAAGTAGTAAAATGCACTGATCACATACTGCTGAAGACACACAGAATATTAATTTCTCTCTTTGGAGCCATGTGAACTCCAACAAACCATTTTTTGCAATACGCCTGGAAAACAGCATTTAGGGGAACAGCGACCTAATATATTCCACCTTATAAAGGAGAGAGGAAGTAAAAGGACCAGCCACTGGCCCCCAAGCTACCTGCCACTTAGGCTGATACTCTGTGAACGGAGGGGCCCTGAATAGCTCTATTTCTCACACTCGTTTTTCTCTTTTGTGTAAGTCCACAAAAGTGGCAGGAAATAAACAACATGAATTGATTCAAAGTAGGCGTAGTGACATGGTAAACCAAGCACTTCCCTGCAGATGGAAGGGGACCTGCCTCAAGGTGAAAGATGAGGAACTCAGGGCTGGAGGTCATTTCTTCTACACAAATCTCAGAGTTTGCCTTCCGACAAGGCAACTCAGAGTTTGCCTTCAAACTCACTTCTCAGAGTTTGAAGTGAAACCCACAGCTATACAGAAATTAAACCAGATAGTTTTACTAATTAGGAATCTCAGATACAACCAATACTCCCTGCTGAAGTAGTGGGTAGGAGAAACAGTAAAGAGAATGAAGAGAGGAGCAGGAAGGAGAGAGAAGGAAGAGACAGGGCTGCATGGAGGGAAAGGAGGAAGGGAGAGAGAGAAGCAGACAGGCAGACATACAGAGGCCAACCCAGCCAACCGCCGACAGGCCTTGCCGGGTATGCTAGCAAAATTATAGAGAAGCAAAGGTCAAAAATATTTCAAATTTTACAAGGACACATTACTAAGGAGGGTAATTATTAAAAGGATTATAAAATCGAACTGGGTCCAAAATCAGTTTAACTTTTTAAACAAACGCTATATTCCAAACTTGGAACTTATGCAACTACCAATTTTTAAATACAAGCCTACTTAAACTTTTTGTTCCCAAATATGTAGGGTGCATATGAAGGATGCATGTGCATTCTTCTTGGTCATCAAGTGTTTTCATAGTACATTCCGTGTGCCCAAGATTAAGGCTGCTGAGCATTAGAAGGCTATATAGTGATATGGTTTACTGTCCAGTGAAATTTTTTAAAGCCCCCAGTGGTGGATAAATGCAGAAATTATAAAAGGTCACTTGACATACGAGAGACAATTCAATAAATTGAAAAATAGAAAAAATTACTGGCCAATAATCAGAGAAATACAGATTTAATCTTGTGATACTAGTTTGTATACAGAAAATTTATGTATGTGCAAACATACACACACACACTTCAATACTGACAAGATTATGTTGAACTTTCTATATACCAGCTCCAGAGTACCATACCCAGCCCAAGAGAGTTATAAGAAATTGTAACCCAATAGAGTTCCCTTGATAATCATCCTTTTCCTATGACCAAGTGTCCCACCATTTGAATTCCTCCCTAAAGAAAAATTAAACTGAGGGAAAAATCTACTCAAAGGCACGCACTACCGTGTTACCTAAAATAATACAAAATCCCTCATCAACAACCAGTTCGTTAGTATAAATGAAAAATACCCTATTTTTCAACTACTAAAAGCATTGATAAATATAAAGACTATGTGGACATGGGCTGATAATAGTTTGCATATATTCTTAAATTGTAAAAGAAAAGCAAAACACAAAATAACTTTTCCCCCTCTGATTTCTACTGCACAAAAAAATTTTTTATGTGGACAAAGACCAGGATAAAATATGAAAGAATCAAGCTGCATGTGTGTGTTGCAATAACAAAATAATGAATTCTTCAGGATATTATTTAACAGTGCTACAATTTCTTTTCTACATGGAAATAACTGGATTCAGGAATGGTGAAAAGATGAAAAATTTACCACAGGCCACGCAAGGAATTGAAAACCACGGTCAGTAATGGGCCATGAAAAAGGGATCCATCATCAGCCTTTAAAATACAATGCAGATCACTGCATGGTGGAGACAGAGGACCCCTCTGAGATGGCCAGAGCCCACCTGGTGGGGCTGCGAGGCCCCAGTCCGCACCCATGTGCTCAGTAGGGCAAAGCAACAACCAGTATGGGGGCAGGAGGACGCCCGATCCTTCGTTTCTACCGAATCCTTAATGCTCCAATAAAAACAGCCCAAATGCCCATCAACAGCGGAATGGATAAAGAAGATGTGGTTTTTTAATACAATGGAGTACTACTGGGCCATAAAGAATGATAAGCTTGAGATATTTCTAGGTGAACAGATGCATCTTGACACCATACTCTTAAGTGAAATAAATCGGACACATATGTTTAAATACCACATTGTTTCTCTCGTGTGAGAGACAGACAATGTAAATAAAGACTAAAATGTATTATATTGGGAAAGGGAAGAAAATATTCAAATGGGAAAGGGAACAAGGGAGGGGGAGGAGGGAAGGAAAAGAGGGACAAAAGAAATAAGAAATGGAAGAAAAAATGGAAACAAAGCTTTTGTCGATAAGAAGGGAAGAGGGGGTGAAGGGAGGGGAGGGAATGGGAAAAAAGAAGCAACAAGATATATCATGTACATTCATCCCCTAAGATGAATGTTATCACTATTATGTCTAAAATGTACCATTAAAATAAAATAAATTTAAAAATATAAAATAAAATACAATGCAGCAAAAGTTTCCAGTAAGAGGGAAAAAAAAATTGCTTGGCCACCACGAAATACTTCGCACAGGCAGCCTGCAGGGAAGAGTTGTGACGGTAACAAACATGTCTGAAGGTTAATTTTGAGACTCGGAAGAGGCAATTTGCATACTGCAGTCTAAGGAGAATCACAATACGCAATCTCCACCTCACGCTCTTTCCTTCCTCCTGCTCCTACCGGTCCATCTTTCTCCTCCCACCACCGTGTCCCCCTCCCGGTAAAATCTAAGCCATGTGACTTTCTTCAACATCTGCTTCCTTTCTTTTCTTTCATAGAAACACGCATGAATAATCAGACCACACTGCTACTGTTAATTGTAAAAATCATTAGTAAACTTCCAGGTGCTGTTTACTATATAAGCATTGTAATTTTCTATCCTAAAATCAGCAACTCCCCCGCATCATTGTCTGCCCTGGGGCACAAGCACTGTGCTGCTTTAAGGCTGTCAAAAGCGATTTCGGCCCGCTCGCTGGGACTGAAAGAGATGGATCCGCACCTGCAGTGTTGGAGGCAATAATTCCTGATATTAAGCAGACCTCATGAGGAGCAGGCCCTTTTTCCAGACTGCTGGTGATTCAAGACTCAGGAGCCATGTGAAGTCACCAGAACGGGCTGCCATTGGTCCCCGCTAGACACCGCTCCAGTCTATTCTTCTCCCTCTGCCACCCCATCGTCCAAAGAGCCTAGAAAGACACCTACAAGGAGGTTAGTCATCCAGACATCACTTTCCTCATTACCTCCAAAGCCCTAGAAGAGCCCACATTTTTGCAACTGCAGATGAAGCGCAGAGGAAGAAAAACCTCAAAAGAACCCTAGACTCTGGGGGAGCGCACGCCCATAATCCAGCACTCCGAGGCTGAGCCCAGAGGCTCGTAAATTCCGACCAAGCCTGAGCAACAGAGCAAGACTTTTTGCAAAATAAAACTTAAAACAGGGTGAGGATGGAGCTCAAAGACCTTAATAGTGACCGAAAAAGAACCCTAGAAAGCTGAACTGAAAGGGAAAGAAGATTCCCAAGACTCTACCGAGAGGAAGTCGCTTGCCCACAGCCACACAAATGCTGCCTAATGTTTTGGTTACACAAAACAGAATACAACTTCCATCTGTTTCCTTGAAGGCACCTGTGGTTTTCCCCCAAGAAATCTGAGGTAGAAGGAAACAAAGCTTGCGTTTATATTTTCCAGGTAGTGCAACTGGCACCCTTATTACACCTGCTGTTCCTCCCAGGCTCTGGGCAGGAAGCTCCTTTGGGTGCCGAGCCGGCTCCTGGGCCTACGCGCCACCACGCAGGCGGGGTGTGCTGACCAGGATCCTAGCTGCCACGTTACTGCACTGTAGCACCTGCCTCCACACCCCATTTCAATGTTAGTGGGGGGCCCTAACTCAGCTTCCTGACTCTTTATTGCATGCTCCTGGCCTCATACGATGCCTAAGTCCATGAAGAAACTCTGTTGAGACGGTGTTTCTGATATTCAAAGCATTAATAAATGTTAGAGCTGGGATGTCATCGGAGACCATCAAATCTCCCTTCAAAATTAAGAGCACCATGTGGCCAGTGACTTGGGCAAACCGGTTTTAACGGAGGAGCATCACCACCTGCTTCTACTCGGGCACACGCGTCCTGGAACTGTGTCCCTGAATCCCTGTCCCGCGGGCTTGCAGGGGAGAGTCCAGCAGTGCGAAGGAAGCCGTCAGCATTCCCAGTGGCTGTCATGGGCAGCAAAACAGGTGGGGAAGAAGCGGACGTGAGCCCTTCCAAAAAGGCTGTGAAATACTAGTTTCCATGTTAAATTCTGGCTGTGAGAAAGTCATCTTTTCAACATGTGAATATGTGGTGCTGGACCAACTGCGTATCTGTGGAGTAGAGTGGAGGGTGTTGATGCCCAGCTCACACTATACATAGAAATCCAGTCCTGGTGGCCTACAGCGCTGAGTGCGACACAATAAGGTTGAAAATGGAATACACAAGAGCATCTTCTTACCCTGGAGGTAGGCGAGTCATAAATAAGACACCAAGAAGTCGCAAAGTATAAAAAAAAACAAAATGGGCGATAGCGGCCCGTTACAGTTAGGATCCTCCGACTAGCCGAAGATACCACTGAGAGAAGTAGAAGGCAAACCGCAGAATAATAAAAGGATTTTTCGAGGCACATTGGAGAAAAATCTACTCAGAATAGATAAGTAATGTTTTACAAATCAACAAAAACGGCAGGCATACAAAGTAGAAGACAGCTTTGAATGGGTGTCTCGCCCAAAACAGATTCAAGATTGTTCAACTTTATTAATTGTTAGATATTTTGAAAGCACCGTGAGAAAAAGACAGAACTGAGTACAGTACTTCATTTGAAGAAACTCGGCTGGTTCTCGCACACATGCAAGAGAGTGTATTAATGCACCCAGGACTGCGTGTGACTGGAAAATACTGGAAAATTGACTTTATCTACTAAAACTGACCATATATGCTAGCACTTCCACACTTATATACATCAATGGAAATGTGTACGTATGTTCACAAAAAGATATACATGCCAGGCATGTGTATACATACCTCTAATCTCAGCACTCGCGAGGCTGAGGCAGGAGGATGGGCACCTTCGAGGCCAGCCTGCGCTACATAGTGCGTTCAAAGCCAGCTCGACCTACAAAGCAGGATCTTGCCCCAAAAAGAGAGAGAGAGAGCATTTGTAAGAGGAATATTTGAATTGCTCTATATTAGAAATAACCCAATCTTGATACTACAATAGGTAAACTGTGATATATTCATAAGTGTGACATTTTAAAAGTGTAAGAATGAAATAGCTACAGATTTCACCAACAAATTGTGATTTTGTTGACTCATAGAAGAAACTCAGATACAAAGAAAACATATCGGGCAATTCCACTGATAGAAAGTTTTAAAAAAAACAGAAAAACAATCTACAATTTCGGAAGTCTTACAGATATTGCTTATTCTTGAGAAAGTAATGTGAGCTAGAAGTGGACCTAGGGAAATTCTTAAACTATGCCCAAAATCCTAATCGGATCCTTCTTCCATGTGTGAAATTTAATTGAACCTCACTCTTAATACTTGCGCATCTTTTTTTCTATGAACATTATACTTCAATTTTTAAAATTTCAGATTTGGGTTACCTAGAGAGGTTTCTGTTTTTCTGATGGCGTAATAAAATTCATAGATGTTAAATTTTAGGGCCATACTGACAAAGATGGTGGTGACTATTATAAATATTGATGTTTCCTTCTGGAACGAAAACAGTATCTACTCTTCATTAGGTGATAGGTAAACCCTGGAAGGTAGATTCACTATCCCCATTTTACAGATTGAGAAATTGAGGCTGGCCACTTTGGTCAAAGCTACTCACTTCTTGTCAGAGTCAGAATGACTCTGTCTGTCTGAATGAATCTGTGTGATTCCATGCGCCCATTCACAGTCTGGTCAGCTGTATCAAATAATGCTATTATTTCCCACTTGTATTTCAGAAACTCTTGTATGTTTGTAAATATAGATTCAATCCAACCTTTGCACTGTCAGTAGTTAGGTACAAACTGTGAAGTTTCTGTACGTGGGGGTGGCAAAGACCAGCACTGAGCAGGATTTCTGTTCCCGCTGTGGGGGGAGACGGTCAGTAAACTGTTTTCTGGGTGTAAAAACCACAAAGTATGCACACAGCCTGAGAAGTACAAAGGTACCGATCGTCAGCAGCTGCTCAGACCTCTTAGGAAAAAAAATCACTGTTTCTCTGCTCCGTTGCTACGTGCTAGTGAAAGGTAACAAATACACTCGTCGCGGGGACTGGACCATAGACGGGTCTCATCTCAGCCTTGTGAAGTGTGCGCTGCGCTTCAAGGAAGCAAGAATCACCCGCGAGGCGGACAGCTACGTGGGAGACGTGAGAGTCCCGTTACACAGAAACGCCAGCAAGTTCAGCATCCAGCAAGTTCGGAAACTGTGAACTTCCAGAACGGATGAAACTTCCTCACTTAGGAAAAACCAAGAGACCTTTTAAGAGCTACTTACCTTTCAGAACTGGGGAGAAGGCCCCAGGGCCATGTGGGGGGCGGAGAAGGTCCCTGCAGAAGCAGCCCGCGTCCCCTCTCCCGGGATGCAGGAGCCCAGCGCTCCGCTCTGAGCTGCAGGGTCACACTTCCTGCCCTCAGGAATGTTTCCTGTCTTTCCTGTATTCACATAATGCCTGTGAATATTCACCACGATCTTGCATCGGACTGCCCCATCCCACGCAGCAATCTCAGCCCGGTCTGCTGCACCCAGACCACCCGCCCTCTGTGCCCGGGAAAGACCCTCACCTCACCCAGCTCTTTCGCTCCAGCCTGAAAAACCCCAACACCCGCACCTTGTGCCCTGAGTCCTGCCTTTCTCTTTCAGTGGCTCCTCCGGGCAGTTTATTAAAATCTGTGTCTCTCTGACTCCAAAATACACTCATCCCCGCTGTCACTCTTGAACCTGAAAGACTCTGCAAGCCGATGACTCTGAAGTCTGCTTTGCACCCAGAGCCCCTCCCCACACCGTCCCGCATGGTCCCCGCAGCACTGCGCTGTCCCCCGCCCCCTGGTCACCGGCGCCCCTCCTGCCCCAGTGCATCCGCCGGGCCTGCGTCCTTTCTAAGTGCCAGGAAACTCCGTCCTCGCCGGCTGGCCCCCACGCTGCAGGGAGTGGACGCCTGACTCTGCCTTTCCGAGTCTCCTGTCCCCTCGCCTTTGCGGCTCCTCGCCGACCAAGAGCTGCCTCTTCCATCTGCTGGCCGGGACTCAGGAAATTAAAATAGCCAAAGCCTAAGACTGCTGCTTAGCAGACTCCTCGTATTTTCATTAGTTGGAGATGTTTTATTTTTGTGCTCCTTTAAGGAAGCCTATGGTTTTCCAAAAATCATATTTTAAACTATGTAGCTGGAGAGACCAGGCCCGCTCAGCAAAGAGCCTTCCAGCCAAGCTGCAGTTGCTGGAGTCCACAGCCTGGGCCACCGTCCCGAGCTGGGCCTCGGTTAACACTCCCCACCTTCTACCAGGTGGCTGCTTTGTGTGGAAATGAAGAATTTGCCGTACAATGTATTTTTTTAAAGAGATTATTTAAGGCACGATTTCTGTTTATGGTCCCAAGATAAATTATAATCACCTTTGTTTACCTCATTTTCCTTTCTTAATTAACTGACAACCTATTAGCATACACTTTTTCATCCCAGGAGTATTAATTATACATAATTTATATCATAAGCATTTATTTCGTATCAGTGGGATGAATAAAACATTTACCTGCTTATAGCTACTTGAGGTTAACATTTTTATACAAAAAACTCACCTGAGACTTCCAATCAAATTATCAGATTTTTAATTTTCTGTTACATAATGATACTGCGCTCATCATCATAGTATTTTATTCCACTCTTGGCTAAACAATCATTTAGCAGAGTGCAGTGCTGGTGGCATTAATTAACCAATGATACATGCCTTGCTGCACACAGAGATGCAGATAATAAAAATGTGGAATTTGGTGTGATGGGAGCTGCAGCCTGTACGGGAATTGGATGCTAACAGCAGCCTGGTGAAGTCTTCGAGGACTCTTGGTCTTGGCTTCAAGCACACACCCCTTTCGTCACTTTAAAGGCGAGGACGCTAAGAGCCAGAAAAGGCAGCTATCTGCCACAAGCCATCAGCAAGGAAGTGCTGGGGATTGGGAAACAGTGCAGATGATTGACCCAGGTTCAGGACCGGGTCTCCACCAACATGGGATGTTATTTCTCAGAACAGGGCACAGGCTAGGTGTCATGGCACACGCCTGAAATCCCAGCAGTCTGGGAGGCTGAGGCAGGAGGATCACAAACTCAAGTCCAGCCTGGGAGACCCTGCTTCAAAGTAAAAAGGGCTGAGGTGTAGTTCAATGCAAAGACCAAGTGTTCAATCCCCAGTACTGGGGAAAAAAAATCTTTGAAAAATATTTTCTTTGAAAAATATTTCAAAGGAAAAATGTGGTTTGCATTTTTGCATGTTGAAGTTCAATCTCTGTCACATTTGAATCTCTTCTGTTTTTTCTTCTTCCTCTGCCAAAATGATTCAAGGTTGGAACCCGCATCCTCGACGGTGGGCTTGTGACGGCAGCTTCTTCGGCACCGTCAGGATGCGAAGCCGGCGCTTCCCACGCTGCTCGGGGCTGCCCTGGGCTTGCTCGGCTGCGACCAGATGCACACTCACCTTCCTCTTAGGGAGGGTGACTCCACCTGTCTGCTTCTCCCCTCCCAGGTCTCCGTCCTGCAATCTCCTCTCCCACTCGCCTCTACCCCTAACCTCTCCGCCTTTTGGCAGACTCTGACATCGGGGCAGAAAGTGTTACGTTTTTCAGAACAGCACTTCTAGAAAACTGGCCCTGGACATCCCCATTTCACTCTAGTCTGTCAAACTTCTGTGTAGATGACTGTCTGCTCAGTTCTTAGTGGACACGACTTAATCTAGTTGTTTCGGGCTGTACTTACCAGCTGTGACTACTTATGTTATTATTTCAGTTTTATCCTTAACTCTTGACTAGCAGGGTGTCATGGACATGAGACAGTGTTTACTATGTGGACCCGACTTCAAGGAAATTTTGTTCTAATATAACTGAAAAGTGGGACGTATTTTGACATACTTTATATCACGGTAGTCTCATATAAACACAAAACTATGATAATTTAAGAATCATAAAACAGAAAAGACAGGCAGAGGGCGCAGCTCAGGGGCACAGCACTTGCCTAACATGAATGAGGCCCTGGATCTGAGCCCCAATAATACCACAAAACAGAAACAGAAAAGCCTTCAACATAAGACTATTGGAGAAATGAGCCCAGCTGGCCTCGAATTCACAAAGATCCTCCTGCTTCAGCTGCGATTACAGGTGTGTGCCACCATGTTCAGCTAAACATGAGATTTTTAAGAGGTATGTTTGAGTGGTGATATCTTACTTCTAAAATAAACTGAAAGGGACAGAGTCGGTATTTACACAGATAGGAAATGGCTTGCTGGCTCACATTGGATTCTTCTGCAATCCTGCTGATTAACAGTGACTCTTAGTGTAACAGTCTCGTCGGGCAGGAACCCCCCAGGTCCGTCCCCCGCTCTTTACTTTTCCAGGCCAGACCCAGCCTGGCACCAGCACCCCAGTCTTCTCCTGAGTCCTCCATGTGGCAGTCAGCATCACAGCCCCAGTCCCCTACAATGCTCACTGAAGTCCACCACACCCTCTTCCACAAACCTGCCAGGCAGCTAAGGTGGGACTCAGTTTGCCTTCCTACAAGGTAGACCATCCAGGTCTGCTGTTTGAACTTGGTTGAGTTAACTCATTTCCTTCCCTCTGAGATTGCAAACTGCCCCAGCTCGGGGGCCAGAGGCCCCCACGCACACGCAGCTGGAACCTGCCACGCCTGTGAATGCATCCAGGACGCTCTGCCTGGGGCCAAGCGTTTCTAGGCATCGGCCTGTGAACTCCTTGGGGACACAGAAACTGTGACTCTTGCTTTGCTGTTTCCTTGGGACCTTGCTCGGTGTCTGTCCAGAAATATTCTCAGTAAACTGTGGTTAAGGGAAAAAAAAAAAAAACCCACCTGAGCTTTTTCTCGAAGGTAAATTCAGGGCGTGGCTAGGTTGAGTCCCTAGGAAGTCAGCTTAGCAGGGCACCACGACTGGCACCAGGTCCCCCGGGTAAGGAAGGGCTTGATTGCCCTGGGTGTTCAGAGGTCAAACAGTACTGTTGCTCGTCCATGACTTCATGTTCTCCAGGCAAATCAGAAAGCAGCCTTACTGTCCTTGGACTGCATGCTAGACAGTTCTTCAGCCAATATTAAAAAGTGATCTCCAAGCTCATTACTAAATGGGTAATGACAGAGCTGAAGGAAAAACAAAATGATCACCTCGGCCAGATGGCTGGTGAATTTATAGGCGAGCCTTCGAAACCCTTGGACCTGAATTTAAAGTAAAAGCAAGTTTACTTATGTCGTTTCGTCCTCTTTGAAGGCCATTAGCACCGTTTCAGAATTAGTAGTCGCTGTCCAAAATGCCTTCTCATAGACGAAGACTGAGCTGTGTGTAAAGATAAATGTGTATTAATGAAATCACATCCAGAATTTGGCTTCAGGAAAAGGTGTGAGGGTGAATTATAATTGACTTTAATCTGACTTTGAAAGCATTTCTGTACCCTTTGGGGCATACTCATCAAGAGAACCAAAATACAGAAGTCGTTGCCATCATATAAAAGAAGCTAAATATTATCTTCACAGAATTCTCTAATAGTATTCCTGCACTCTTTGCTATTTTTCCCCAAATAGAAAAGATTGCACTGTCTCTAAGTGGAAATACAAAGGTTTGAGGCAAAATTTGATAGTTTACAATTTCAAAAAGCATAGAAGTAGCAACAATGAAGCGATGTCATGCTGAGAATGTGGATGTGATGTGTCACTGAGTAGGAATGTGAAGACAGAGCACGGGTTCCTGGGGAGGCTCCGTTAACAGTGAGACTTTGGAAGCCGACTGCCTGTATTCAAACCCTTAAGTAGGAAGAGATAGCCAGCGCAGGCTATTTACCCTCAAGGGGTCTCACTTTTTCATGTGCAAAAGAGAAATAACACCAGTACTTGCCTAAGAGGGATCCAGGAGAAGTGACTGATTCGCCAATATGACCAACTCACGCATCAGCCAGGGTGAACTGTCCCCCTAAGTTTCAGCTCTATGATTAATGTCATTAACTGTTCACCTTGGAAACTGACTCTCAGCAAGTGTGGTAGATGCTGTCAAATTAGACCATCTGAGTTTTCATCCCAGCTTGTAGTTGTGTGTGAAAGATTGTTGGTCATTTGCCCTCTTTAGGATATCAGTGGGTCCCCCTGGAAAAAGGAAATGAGCAAGTTGGATTGAATAATCTCCCGCTGGTGTCTTCTGTGCTTTCTTTTGGAAATAAAGTGCTGATTTGCAGAACTTAACAAAAGCTCTGAGACACTCATAAGGTTTTTAATGATAAAAATGAAACAATTCCTTTATCATTCTTCATTTTGTGGCTGAGGCAGAAAGCAACTGAGGCATTGAAGCAGCTAAGTAACATGGCGAGGGGTTTGTTTCTCAACTCACCAGGCCCTTCAGCTGAAATTAAGTCAAATCTGCTTTGCAGATTTGAAAGAATGGATGGAGAGCGATAAGGTACAAAAAGGGGCAGCAGAAATGCAGCATGTAGAAATGCAAGGGGCATGTAGAAATGCAGCAAATTCAAGGAGAGGGAGAGGGAGAGGGAGGCAAGGAGGGAAAGAGAAACGGAAGGAGAGAGAAAGAGAACAAGTGATGACCGGAACAAGAGACAGCAACTTACAGAAAAAAGATTGCTACTGTTGTTTGAAAATCACTCTAAAACCAAGTGGTTTAAAACAACAAACCTTTATTATCACACGGTTCCTGGGGGTCAGAAGCTCGGGAGTGGGCAGCTGCGTGGTTCTGCCTCAGACTGTCCTGCATGGATGCAATCAAGCCGTTGGTCAGACAGTCAGCACACAGGTGGCTGGAGAACCTCTTCCAAGACGGCACACTCCATGGCTGGTGGCTGGGAGGTTCCCTTCCTCTTCCCACAGGACTCTGCACAGAGGAACAATCAGATGGCAGCTGACTTCCCCCGGAGCAGGCGACCCAAGGAAAAGGGCCCCAGGTTGAAGCTCGGGTCTTTCACAACCCGATCTTATAAGCACGTGACATCCTACCACTTCCGTTCTATTCCACTTGGCCATACAGACCAACCCTGGTACAAGAGGGGAATGATGACACGATGGGATCATCGGGAGGCACAAGGCAGCTGATGTTTCTCCAGCACAGTTGCCTGTCTGTGCCTAAAATAAGTGGGAGAAAAAAGAAGGCACGTCTTCCTCCCCTAGTTTCCGGGATGAACCGCTGAAGTCTACACCCATGAGTCTTATCTGTGCTTCCTCTCCCTGGTCCCAAGACCATGGAACGCCCCATCCCTGATACATCTCCCTATTTAGAAGCTTCCCGGTGCCCCGATTTGCTGTTCCTTTGTGTTCTGCGGTCTTTATAAGGCCCCCTCTTCTCCCCTTTTCACTGACTAGTCAAGATAAAATTGGCTTCTGGTGAGCAACTTGTTTTCTCCTCCCCTCCTCTTAGGCAGAGTAGCCCAAAAGGATGTTATTTAGTTCCATTTTGCCTGCAAAGTGATGGGTAGCCAAATATGACTACAAATTATCTACATTGTTTTTATAAAGAAAAATATATTTATTTTCCTAGCACTTGGCAAACGTCGCTTGCTGGGGCCAGAGAACTGACGTCGCCCCCCGAATCCTGTCCCACACTCACCCTAATTGGAGAGCTCTGGGTACACCGGGAGATGTTTGCGGCTAAATTGGGGTATTATGAAAATAGTTCACAAAGCAAGTGGAAAGCTATATATAAAAATGATATTTACTTCTCATTTTAAATGAAGCCTAAGACAAAAGGCATATAGGTAAACACAGCTGCGACAGTAGTAGGCATATAATCAAATGCAAAAATAATATTGGAAAACTATGCTAATTATTGTAATTAAATTGTGAAAAGTATTGATAGAAAAATATCTTTAAAACATATAAAATCAAAATGGAGCTCGGCACACGGAGGGAGTTTACATCGTTCCATGTGAGGTACCTGCGTGAAGGACAGTGTTGTCCGTCCCCAGCTCCACAGGACGGGAGACAGAATCCACACGTCCTTGTTCTGGTCCAGTCGCAAGCTTTTGGCAGCCAGGTTTTCCTGACCCCAATCCTGAAAGTTGGCAGATAACTATAGAAGAAGCATGGACTCTGAGATGAGGTTGATCTCTGTCCTCACACCTCTCAGCAGGCGAACTGAATCCACGCGTCCCTACCTGTAGCATGAAGCAGGGTCTTGAGTCCTTTCAAAGCCAAGATCACTTCAACCAAAGCCTTGTCAAGTGAAAAACACTTGTCGGGTGATTGCCATGTTGCTATTACAGGAGCATGAAGGGCTCCTCCTTTCTGCTAATGGCCTGGAGGCTGCAGAATTGACTGCAAGTTTGTTTCCATTTTAAAGCCCAGTATGCTTCGGGTGTCTAGGAGACTCCATTTTAATCTTAGTGTTCACTTTCCTTTTTGATTCTTTGTTTCTTTGTTTGTTTGTTTTTTTGAGACAGGGTCTTCCTAGTAGCTCCGGCTGGACTTGAACTCACTGTGGAGCCCAGGCTGGCCTGGACCTCCCAGCAATCCTCCTGCCTCAGCCTCCGAAGTGTTGGGATTACAGGTGGGCATGATCATACCACACCTGGCTCTGCTTCCACTCCTGTGTTCATAAGACTCTTTAATCATAAGAAATTGTCTTCGTTGGTAGGGTACTGAGGAATAACCCCAGGACTTTTGCAATGAACTACATCCATAAACCTTTTTTATTTTGAGACCAGGACTCGTTAACTAAGTTGCTCAGACTGGGCTCAAATTCGTAAGCCTCCTGCCTCAGCCTCCCAGCAGAGGCGTGCACCACCATGCCCGGCCCAAGAAAGATTTGAAAGCAGCCTTTGCCTCATGTGCTGGCCCAGCGTGCTTCTCTTCTGGGATCTCTCTGGGTGTAGGAGAAAACCGGTCATCCACCGAGAGGTGTCTGGACGCCGTTTCTCCTCGTTCTCGCGCTCCATGCGGGGCTTCCTGGAGCCGGGCGCCCCGCTGACTGCAGCAGCGGCTGGCGGCGGAGGCCTTCTGTGCCGTCCGGGCTCTCGCCCAGCTCTTGCATCCGAGCCTGTTTCCCGCGCGGTCCTCCCTCCGCACAGTAACCCCCTTTTCAGCTTTCCCTGGAAGTCTTCGCGTTTGCTTGATGAGCAATATTTTTCACTGGCTGGATCACTGACAACAGTTTCGCAAATGTCTTTTTCTCCTTTCTGGAGGGAGAAATCGGTGAACTTGTTCATTCCTCAGATCCGAGGCATTGCCGAATTTGTTTCTCTTGTGAATTCAGTCACTTTTATGTTCTGGCGCAGAATACCAAGTGTCATTTTCATTGTCTGCAGTAGCAGCATTTTTTTTTTTTTTAAGGAGGATGGACAATTATTTCACAAAGAAACTAAATATGTAATAAGAGGATACAAGTTACTGCGTATATGTCAAGGGCAAATTACCTAAACCGGGCAGATAGGAGTAGCTGGAGTATGAGGACACAGGACACGGGCAGGTACTTAGCAAAACGTCACATTACCTGCCAAGGTCAGAGAGCTGGAGCCAGGTAGATGCGTCCAACACGGGACTGCAAGCCTCTTCCCACGTGTCGTAAATCATGGCAGCCCTCCCGCCTCCGATGACTTACTCACAACACGAAAATCACAATAAAAGCCGTGCCAGCTGTGAGAGGTGCGAATGACATGTTTAGGCAAAATACTTCAGAAATTGTATAGATCAATGTCCGTGTCACTTTCTCCCGGCTGAAACACAGTACCTGACAGCTGCAGATTAAAGGAAGAGAGATTTATTTCGCCTCACAGTCTGTAGAGGTTCCAGTCCACAGCTGGCTGGCTCCAAGGCAGGGCAGAGGGGCCGGCGGAGGGAAGCCGCTCACCATATGGCGGACAGGGAACGGAGAGGACGGAGGGAGAGAGATAAACCCTTCCGGGTGGCACCACTGTGACCGCTTCCTCCAACCGCAGCCCGTCTTCCAACAGCAAGTCAGACATAAACCCCCGTGATGCAATCACCTTTCAGAAGTCCTACCTTTGAAGACATTAGGCTTTGGATGGACACCCGGATATAAACCTTCACACCCACAAAGTTAAATATTGCCCGATTAAGAGAAAAACTAAAAAAAAAAAGTTAATAAATAATTAAAATAAAGGAGAGAGGACAAGAAACCCAAAGGTAGACGTCCACACATGTGGGAGGGAACAACCAAGAGGCTGAAAGAAAGGAACAGAAAAGTAATAAGATTGAAAGATATTTTAAAGGCATGTACCAACTTGCCCAAATAAGCTGCATCATCATGCACTATCAGCGTGCACTGATAAATTTTAAAATTTATGTGTACTTTGCTAATATTATCTACTCTGCCAAGGAAATTCCATTTCATAATATCTCCCTTGCTCCAAAACCTTCCTTTTGAATTTGGGGGACTAATTGCTTCTTCTTTCTTTGAGCAGCAGTCAAGATATACAGACTAGTAAATTCCTATTTAATATATTTGTTATATAAGTCAACAGCCAGGCCTGATGGCTCATGACTATAAGCTCAGCACTCCGGGAGGCTGAGGCAGGAGGATCGCAAGCTCAAGCCCAACCTGGGCAACTTAGCAATATACTACAGCCCTATCTCAAGATGTTTTTTTAAAAACTATTTTAAAGGTTGGGGATGTGGCTCAGTTTGGAGGCCCTGAGTTCAAAAAAAGATCAGCACAGTCATTGTGCACATTCACTCTGTTCCAGCCCAGATCAAAACTTGTCAATGGCAGACAGCAGCACCCACATCCCGTCTTCCCGCGGGTCATAGTGCCTGTGAGTAGGCACTCAGACCCTGCGGCATTGGTTAAGTACTCTGAGGATGTGTTTCTGGCCTTTTCATTTTACTTCAATAATTATCAATGTTTCAAAGATATTTGTCCATTTACTAGCATGGCCGGGTAGTCAGATTGGTTGATTAGTGAATGATATGAGCAGAGCCAATTCAGGTGCAAACGTAGCCTTGGGGTTCTTCAGGAATAAGGAAGGAGAAGGATCCCCGATGTGCACCGCTGGCCCATGTGGCTGTTTATGTGGCATCTTTCATACTTCCTGCAACTCTACAACAATGTGGCTAAGTTGCACTTCCTAAATCTGGGGTGTAAGGAATCAAATAAGTGATTATGAGCATGTGACTAGTAAGCAACAAACAGTTTCAAACTCAGATATGTTTTAAGAGCCCCTTCTGCTCAGAGATGAGAGAAGCTCAGAATTTTGCTTGCTTTGTGTTAAATTGTTCTTTTGAAGTTTGCTGTCATGGAACTTGGTTTATGAGGAGAAGATTCAAAATAAATACTTCCCTACTTGACCATGAGTTCTGTAAGAACAGAAAACAACGTCTTCAGATCTCTGACTTGCTTACAGGTGGTCCGTGGGCCAGCTTTCCAACTTCTGTGATAAAGTACTTGACACCCACCACTTAATGGGGGAAATAGTTTATTGGGCTTTTGGTTTTAGAAGGTTCAGTCCCTGGTTGGCTGCTCCAAAGCAGAAACAGCATGGTGGGAGGGCAGGGTGGAGCAAAGCTGCTCAATTCACGGCAACCAGGAAGCAGAGCAGGAGAAGAGAGAAACCTGCCAAAGGTGCAGCCCACAGACTCACCTCCACCTGGGCACATCTCTGAACAGCATATTGAGCTGTGCACACCAGTGGACTAATCTACAGACCAGTTCAGCCCCCTGATCCAATCCCTCAGAGTTCCTTCTTCTGGTCACGTTGACAGTTGAGACTAACCGGCACATGTAGTAAATGCTTTATATATTTAAATAAATTAATAAACAGCATGCGATGGGGGCTGAATGATACCCAAGAAAGAGTAGACAATAAATGAAGAAATACCTGGAGTTTGATCATCTAAAGGCCATTTTAGGAAATGCCTATAATTTTAAGCTAATAATAAAAAAAAAAAAACTTGGCACCTTTATTCTCTATAAAGTGGGTGTGTGTGTGTGTGTGTGTGTGTGTGAGAGAGAGAGAGAGAGAGAGAGAGTTTCATCTGAAAATAGATTCCTTCCCTAAAACAAGGCAGAGCAGGTTGCGGCAGCTGAAGGGCATAGGCCGGCACACTGCATTGGCAGCGTGATAACACGACAATCAATGTTTGAAACATTCCTTTAAAAAGCAGCTCCCAAAATGAAGAAAAAATATATATAATCTCTGAGAAGTGCCTGAGATATTGGGGAGAGATGAACAGACAAAGCAATGACTTCCATCTCAATCGGAACTTTCACTCCTTAATTGTTCCTGGCCTGGCTCAGAAAGATCTTTTGGTAAAGCGAACTGACTTGAAAAACCAGAGCAGCAGCCTGCTTTATAATGTTTTACAAAATATGCTTTATTTTTCCACACAGCCTGTTATTTTCTAATACTGGTCCAGAAGCCAGGAGGTGCTGGGTCAGGGCGTGACATGGCAGAATAGAAGTCAAAGGCTGGTGTGCTAAGAACAGACCACTCTATCTCTGTTCCTACAACCGCACTTTGGATGTTTCCGAGGATGCTGTTTTTTCTTCCTCTGCTGGTTTTGGTACAGAGAAGAATATTCCAATACTTGAGATCATATTGAGTACAAGAATATGCTTTCTTACACACCAATGCAAAATCCTCCATGACTGGACTTAGCAGAGATTCTATCATCCTCGTGTTTCTTGTGTTTCTCGAATTGCTTTAGACCCAACATCACCCCCTACCAACAGGAGCAGGAGTTCCTGTGGCCACTCTATCAGTCTGTCTGTGTAACTCAAGCTCTACCCTGCTCTTTCTTACTCAGGCTGCTTAAATAAAAATTCAACATCCATGCATGATAAAAGCCCTGAAGAAGTGAGGCATTGAAGGACTGTACCTCAATATCACAGTCGACATCATACTATGGGGAGGAGCTGAAAGTATTTACTCTAAAATCAAGAATGAGGCTAGGATAACCCCTCTCACCACTCGTAATAAATACAGTATTTAAAGTTTTAGCTACAGCAGTTAAGAAAGAGAAAGAAACAAAAGAGATACAAATAGGAAAGGAAGAAGTAAAAGTATCTTTATTTGCAGATGGTGCAATCTTTATATTTAGAAGACCCTGAAGACTCCACCAAAAGACTTCTGGAGCTGCTTAGTACATTCAGCAAAGTAGCAGGATATAAAATCAACCTCAAAAATCATTAGGTTTTCCCTATGCCAATAATGTACTATATGAAAAAGAAACCAAGAAAACAATCCTATTTAGAGTAGGTTCAAAAAATATCTAGGAATCAACTTAACCAAGAAAGTAAAAGACCTCTATATAGAGAATTGCAGGACACCAAGGAAAGAAATTGAGGTGGACACTAGAAGATGGGAAGACCTCTCGTGTTCATGGATCAGCAGAATTAGTATCGTTAAAATGGCCATATTACCCAAAAGGATCTGCAGAGTCAATAAAATCCTCATCAAAATTCTGATGACCTGCTTCATAGAACTAGAAGAAACAACCCTAAAATTCATATAGAAATACAGAAGACCCACATAGCCAAGGCAATGCTACACAAAAAGAACAAGGGTAGAGACATCCTAAAAACCATAGTAATGAAAACACCATGCTACTGGCACAAATATAGACACACAGTAGAATAGAGGACACCGAAATAAACCCACAGCTACAGCCATTTGGTTCTCGACAAAAGTGCCACAAACACACATAGGGCAGAAGGCACCTCTTTAACAAATGGTGCTGGGAAAAACAAATATCCATATGTAGAAGATGGGAACTAGATCCCTCTCTCTCATCCTGCACGGAAATCATTCAAAATGGATCAAAGACCTGAGGAAAAGATCTGAAACTTGACGCCTCTAGAAGAAAGCATGGAAGAAACACTTGAACCCACAAGCGCAGGCAAAGACTTCCTGACTAGAACTCCAGTAGCACAGGAAATAATAAGCAAGAATCAACAAACGGGACAACTTCAACTCGAAAGTTTCTGCACAGCAAAGGAAACAACCAACAGAGTGAAAAGACAGCCCACAGAGTCGGAAAAATCTTTGCCAGATCCTCTTCCAGAGAGGATTAATAATCTCTTCCAGAGAGGCTTAATACCTAGCACACACAAAAAGCTCAAAACACTAAGAAATCAAGCAGCTCAGTCAATAAATGGGCACGTGAACGGAACAGACACTTCTCACAAGAAGTACAAATGGCCATTAGGTACGTGCAAAAATGTCCAACATCTTTATCCACCAGGAAAATGGAAGTCAAAACTATATTGAGATTCCTTCTTATCCCAGTCAAAATGACTATTATCGATAACACAAAAAACAGTAAACGCTGGTGAGGATGTTGGGGGAAAGGAACATTCTGCACTTTGGGTGGGAATGTGAATTAGTGCGGCAACTATGAAAATCAATATGGAAGTTTCTCAAAAGACTACAAATAGAATTCCTGCATGACCCAGCTCCACCGCTCACTGTAAAGTCAGCACACTGGAGAGATTCCTGCATCCCCACATTTATTGTGCCACAACTCACAATAGCCAGGACACAGGACCAGCCCAGATACCCACCAACAGAGGAGCGTGTAAAGAAAATGTGGCTTATATAGGTACTTGAGTATTATTCAACTGTTAGGAAAAACAGTTTTGACATTTGCAGGAAAAGTGGGTGGACCTGGAGATCATCGTGTTGAACAAAATAAGCCAGATTCAGAAATATAAATATTTCACATTCTTCCTAATATGTGGAATTTAAAAAAAAAAAGCCACATGAAAGTAGAGGGGAGACTGCTATTAGCCAAGAGAAGGGGAATAAGAGAGAGGGAGAGGGGTATACAGGAAGGTAATGGGGGATGGGAAAAAGTTACTGATTATTAAGAGACCGTGACATTGCCATTAATTTATTGAGGTGAAAAGCCACCACTCTGTCATGTGAAATAGCAGGTTACACGATAGTATATATGGCATTGCCAGCTTTTTAATTTCAAAAATGCACCAAAATATAGTGATGACAAGAAATCATCTAAAATTGCTAAGAGTCTTAATCTGCTCTGCACATTTCTCTTTGTTGAAGAGTGTTTTTTGACTTTTTGACTTTTGCTACGATAAAATGTTTCCAAGTGGAGTAAAGTAAGAATCCTTATAGGTGTGTGAGGTGATGGAGGTGTTAATTAGCTTGCTTGTAGTAATCATTTCATAACATATATGCTTTTCAAAGAATGATGTTTTATACTTCAAATATATACCGGTATGACTTCACTTGTCAATCATACTCAGTAAAAGAAGACTAATAAAATATTTTAAAAGATTAGAATAAGACGGTGTAAGGCAATAGCTTCCAACATCGGGTGAAAATTTTATCATCTACCTGCAATATACAGAGGCTGTGGGGGAGAAGACTCCAAAAACAGCAGCTAGTCCTACGCCGAGGATCCCCAATGCTGGGGGCAGAAAGACAGCTCTGTGTACCAATTTTGGCAGTTTAGTCATAACAGCTAGTTATGGCACGCTTCAGGGTTCCTAAGTCAGCACAGGACACGGGGCAAAAATCATTAAATTTAGGACCCAACTTATATAGGACACGCCTGTCAAGCTTACAGTGAGGCAGCGACTACAGTGGACATTTCGTCAAGATGGTATTTGTTTCAGCCAGGCATGGTGGCACGCTGCTCTGATTCCAATACTCCTTGAGGCCGAGGCGGGAGGATGGCAGGTTCAATCCCAGAGTGGGCAATTTAGTGACTTAATGAGACCCTGTCTTAAAATTAAAGGGGCTGTGGATATAGCTCAGTGCGAAGACCCTGGATTCAATCCACACTAGGGCCAAAATACTGATAATAATATTTATTTCATGTTGGACAATATCAAGCATGAGAAGTTAAGATGTTCCGAGTAGGTCTGACTCACTACTGAATGCAGTAGCTACAAGTCTCTGTTCAGATCCACCACTGACTGCAGAGTGTACCCGCAGCTGCCACGTCTCTGCTTTCTTGGAACTTAATGTCTTCACACATGTTTCTCCCGAAACACATGTGTTCAAATGGAAGATTGCCAACGAGAACGTCGCCAACATGACACTCTGCAAGCTCACATTGGAAGCGCAGAAATCCAGATCCTGGAATATCCGCAAGCTCTCTTTGCTCAGTCTAGAAATAAGGCCTGAGGGAGGTCCAAAGACTTGACGTTGTGCAAAAACATCTAAACACGCAGGAAGAGACAGAAACTATTTGATTGACTACATCTTGTTTTTGCGATCTAATTATTTATTTAATGACCTCTCTCTTTGTCCCTTAACTATCTTGCCCGGTAAGCTATTTCACACATTTATGATTCTCTGCATAGGAAAGAAAAAAAAGGAAGAAGAACACTTCCTGACATCTGTTCTGAATTTGTTTTTCTTTAATTTTCATTTATACCCTCTTGTTCTATCATCTGTGTTGGACTCTAAATAGGGAACCATGTTGACATTTTCCAACCAATTTAAATTTTATGTTCTTTAATTAAAATCTCCCTCTTAACTAGACAGACATCTAACCTGGTGGGTAGATGGAATGATACCACATTTGAATGAAGATGATTTTTTTCCTTTATCTTCTTCCTCTTATAGGAAAAATAAAACAAAAAAATTGGAGTGACAGAACTTCTGTGTTATCCAAACCAAAGGAGATTCACACACTTTAATTTTCTTCCCGAGTCAAGAACTAACTAAACTTGACTGAGACTACATCTGAGATAGTAATATAGTCTGGCATGAAAACTCCAGGGACTGCTCATTGTAAGCCTTTTGGGGGAGGAGGAGATGCTATTTGCTTTGGTCAGAAATCCTACACCAAACATTTCCAAACTTCTCAGCTCGTATATCCTGTTCACAACTTTGAAAGCTAATACAAAGCTCTTATACTCTGGGCTCTTGCTTATACTACACAAAAACAAAAGGATCATATTTTTCTATGAGACATAGGGGCCATAGCAAGCTTAAATAGGAAGCAAGTAAAAAGACTTACTTTGGACAAGTTTTGTAATTATGTGGAACCAACATGTTTGGACTAAATTATTTAAAAGCAGGGCTTGAACCACTTTTTCTTCAATTTCTGTATGTCCCTCCCCCTAATCCCCTAGTAAGTAGAATAATATTTTTAAATAACTTATGTTTGGTCTTTTTTAAAGAATATATGCGTGTGTGTGCACATGTGTATGTATAGCAATATCTCAGAAAAATTATAACATACAAATTTAATCAAGATGCATTTGTTTGCAATGATTGTGCTAGAAATCAGAGATAGAACAACAAAGAGTAGATTAGATACTTGCATTCAAGGAAATGTGCATTTTAGTGTGAAGACAGACAAAAATAATGAAACCAACAGATATATACTTAGAAATCATAGTAAACATGTGAGGATTAGTTGTCAACTTGATTGACTTGGGTCAAGCACACTGCTGGGTGTGTCTGGGTGGGTCATGGAGGGGGGACATTGAGGTGTATGTCTGGTCCCTGCCCCTTCCTCTTTGGTGCTGGTCTGCCCTACTCCGCAGCCTCCATGAACTGAGCAGCTTTGGTCTCCCGCATCCTTCCGACACGCTGTTCCTGCCTTAAAGCAGCTGACCATGGACTGAATCCCCTGAAGTCATGAGTTAAATTAAACCTCTACACCTTTAAATTGTGAGTGTTGGTATTTTGTGCCAGCAATAAGAAAGCTGACCAATATAAAGCACAATGAAGGGAAATCAGGGTATTAAGAGTGCTTCCTTAAGAAGCACAAGTTTCTGACTGGCTCGTCCAGAAAGACTGCCTTAGGTCTGGCACACTGAGCATGAGATTGAAAGGCTGGATTATGAGGGACAAAGTACCAGGAGGATGGAACAGCATGTATATGATGGACAGTCTGCTGTCAGAGCCCCACCCCACCCCCTGGCGAGAGGAGGGGAAGCTGAAAACGGTAATGTTCCCTGAGATCCTTTTCTCAATATGGTTCCAGGAGAGAGTTCACCAACAAGAGAAATCTCCATGAATCTGGAAGCAGGAGAGAGGTCAACTTCATGGCTCCTTGGAGGTAGTGGCCAGAGCTGGGAGTGGAAGTGGGGTTCCCTGTGGCTTCCGGGGAGGTGTTTGTGACACTCCTGCCTGAGTGTGACATATAGGCAGTGGGCGGGACTCTCTCATGGCAGCTTCCAGGGAGCCTTCTGAAACACCACTTCCGGGTTCAGACCAACCTCTCAGGGTTGTCTCCTCTTCCGGCTGGGGCTCTTTTCACCCAGAGTTCACGCAATGTTTCCCTAAACCAAGCACTCACATCAGCCATGCCCCCTTTTCTGCAGAATACTCAGGATGACTTTTTTTTTCCTATCTAAACCAACTTTGATCCAACACGAAAAGGCCTTCAAGAAGGACAGCCCTCATTGTCTTCAAAGAAGTGAATGCCACTAAGATGCCAAACAATGTGACTTTGGAAAATTATTCTGTAAACATCTTCTGTTAGAGAAGACGTAATAAAACTGGAGCATTTGGAAATTTTCTGCACACAATCTCTTTTCCCAAAAGCTTGCAATGTTAGTATGCTCTGAAGACCCAGCAAGTCTGAAAAGTTCACATCTTATTGGTCGTTTCCAACTGTAGTTTTTCTGAAAAGGATGAGAAACTAGGGATAGACAAAGAATTGCTTCCCAGGGCCTCTTTCGGTATTGGCAGAACTCTGGAATGGCCCTGGAGACACTTTGGGAAAGTGCACTATGTCAGGAAAATGGCTTGACTTTCCCCGAGCTACTACACAACGGGATGTGGATTATGTAGAATTTACCAATTAACGTTCTATTAAAGCACATATAATTATGTGATTAAATATGGAGAAGTCATGTCACGCAAAATCTGTCCAATCTACTAATCCTACACAACTCAAATAATATGTTTAAAAGCAAAAACAAACAAACAAAAACCACAAATGCACCTCTTCTCTGAGATGTACTAAGACTCTGGACCAAGGGACTTGTGTTTGCTTTTAGCTGACTGTGAGTCTTATTCTTCTCCTATAAGACTGAGTTTTCAGGGGCTGGGGATTTAGCTCAGTGATTAGAGTGCTTGCCTTGTAAGCACAAGGGCCTGAGTTCGATCCCCGGCACCACCAAAAAAAAAAAAAAAAGAAAGATTGAGTTTTCAAAGGCGCCTACACTCGGGGGGACGAGAAAGAGCTTCCCCTGAGAACTTGGGTTTTGTTCCACCATGAGGCCAGCAGTTAATGTTTAGAGCCTTTTTTTCTCCATAAGAAAAAGTCATGGGATATTTCTTTCTATTTTTATTATTAGGTAAGTCTAAGTTAATTTCCTTGTCACTGGGACACAATACTAGACAACACTAAGTTAAAGGAGGAAAGGTTTAGTTCATCTCACAGTTTGTAGAGGTTCCAGTTCATACCTGGCCAGCTCCATGGTAGGATGGCTTGGCACGGGAGGATGGCAGAAGGGAGCTGCTCACAGCATGGTGGGCAGGAAGTAGAGAGAGAACTCATGGAAGGAGCCAGGGAAAGAGATAAATCCTTCCAGGTCATGCCCCCAGTGACCTGCTTCTTCAGACCAGGCCCCACCTCCTAATAGCAAGTCAGGTATACGCTTCCATTACCCAATCCCTTTCCCAAAGCCCTGCCTTTACACACGTGAGGTTCTTGGGGGAGTATTCAGATATCATCCTTAACAAGCTATAGTTATACTCATTCTTTCAATATAGAGTTGGCAAGTATGAACAAACGCAGCTCAGTCCAGCTAGACAAGAGCCCCATCACCCTCCGCCCAACCCAACTCCTAAGAATGAAACTACCAAGAGGTTTCACTTGGCTGATTTGAAAGCAGAACCCCACAGCCCTCTTTGGGAGAGCAAGTACAGGCATCTTCTGGTGCCATGCACCCTGTCTCACCAGGTTTTCAATTAAGTAAAAGAATGAAAGACCATCAGCATCCAAGTAGCCAAGACAGACAGGAAGGCTGGACTTCTGATTCTGCCACATTGCTCCTGAACTCTTGGAAACACTCACTAGCATTTCCACACCTTAGTTTTCTCTTTTGAAAAGCAAGATTAGGATATAAGCCCTGTGACGTGGTGCTCCTAAGAGCAATGCATCCTGGGAGGTCTCCTGTGTACCACACACTCAGAAACCGACACTGATGAACGCTCAAGATTGACACCAAGTTAACCAAGGATGAAGACCTCTGCTAAAGATCCTTCTATTGCGCCTGGAGGCTAAAAGGAAATAATTCCACCACCCAGCTGTGGGAACATGGAGAAGAAGCAGAAGGAGATTAGCAAGCACATCTAATGCAAACTCCTGTGCCATTTATTTATCTGGTTATTTAGAACCCTATCAGGTGACTTCATTCTATTTCATCTTTTTCTCAGTTTCAATCTGAGGGGCTGTATTCTCTGTTTGCATTTGGTTTTCTTGGTATAATTACCTACTCTTTCCGAACTGCCTGTCCTTTCAAAGTGCTTACTTTGTGCTGTTGCAGAAGTACACATTTTTGGCCAAAGTGATGGAATTTGCAGCCAAATGAAAAAGAATATGTGCAATTAATGAAAAAACAGCAGTGGACTATAATTTACAGATTATTTGGCAGGAGCAAAACGAATGAGACATGGCCCACTTTGTTCTCAGCCCTGGTTCCTGTAAAGTCTTCTTTCAATTTTATGCAAATAATGTAGCAGAGAAAGCAAAACGAGGGGTAAGTGTGGGGAATTTCACAGCGCCCTTTTGCTTGGAGGGACAAATATTTGATGGTCTGCAATGAGATCTCTGTCATGCCTATTACATGCCCCAAATGGTACCATACTGAACTAATTCCACTATAATTGCTCTGTCACAAATATAATTTTCCAGATCATTAAAAAAATTTTCACAGCATCTTCAAAGATTTTACATAAACTAAACAACTAATTTGATATTGGTGTAAACTTTTAAGGAATTTGGAGTTTGAGGCCATTTGCATCCATTTATTTTAAGGTATGAAGAAATATACATTCTTCCAGGGCCTCTGAAACTTATCTCACCATGAGCAAGTTGGATATATAGATTCCTGTGTCCTGGTTCTAGGAATTAAGTTAGAAAAAGAGACACCAGTTCTCCTGTGAAGGGAAACAAATGACAAAGAACTTTGTAATCAGATAGATTTCAATCCAAGCCAGTATGGGGGCACATTACTGTAATTCTAGCACTCTAGGAAGCTGAGGCAGGAGGAGCCCAATTTGGACCCAGTCTGGGGAATTTAGTAATGTAAAGAGATCTTGTCTCTAGGAATAGAATGAAATAGAATAGAATAGAAAATAGAATAGAATAGAATAGAATAGAATAGAATAGGCTGGGTTGCAGTTCACTACATAGACCGTAGACCCTGGGTTTAATCCCTAATACCACCAGAAAGAAGAAAGAAAGACGAGGGATGGAGGGACAAAAGGAGGGAAGAGGAAAGACTTCATTATCTGCTGTGCTCTTAGAACCATAACTCACTGTCAGTCATTTAACCCATCTGAGCCTCAGCTTACTTATCTATAAAATGGCCCTGCAGGTGATCATCCAACCTCTTGTAGGAAACAAAGAATAGGCCAGATCATTCGGCATCACAACAATGCCCAGATTTTAATTGGCGCTTTCTGAGACATCATTAAACTTTTCACCTGAAAAGCAACATTGTCTCACTCCATTCTCAACAGGCCTTTGGATCCGAGGGCTCTCCAGCTACCAGCAAGGGAAACCAATTCTGGCTAAAGCACCTGAAGACAGACCCTCCGGACCACAATAGGAGCTACAGAAGCAAGGTGCTCCGAGTGGCTAGACGGCTGGAGACCTGTCCTCAGAGTCCAGCCTCCCGGCTCCGTCATCCTTGCTCAGGGTCAGAGAGTCGAGCTGCCCCCCGAAGCCCACACCTTAACAAGCCCACACGGGGGAGGTCCTGCCTCTATGTCCCCACCAAGGCCAGTGCAGTGGAGGGGATGCCTCCCAAGAAGCGGCTACACCATTATCACCCAGCAGAAGACTCCATCCTCAGAGTGAACCAACAGCCCACACCAACAGCCGTCCTTTGTCAGTTCGGGATGGATGCAGATGGTGCAAATGAGGCCCGAAGAGAGGTGGTGGCGGGCAGGAAGTTGATCGAGACATTGCACGGGAGCTAGGGTGACTGGGCTAATGCTCTGCAGCAGAGGGAACAGAAGCCAGGTGGAGTATCTAGCTTAGAAAATGGACTTTCACTGGCACTGAGAGAGAGAAAGAAAGCAGGACAACACCAAGACTTCCAGTTGAGGATACTAATCAGTGGCAGTGATCATCTTTATTCTCTCTCTAGAACTGCTTTTGGTAAGGGAAGGAATCTATACATATGGCATATAGCATACTGAGCTTAATATATTCATATAGGGAACACAGATATGCAACATACATTTGGACCATAGCATCTGCAAATCTATTTTAATAAGCACTTTTATTAAGCTTAAAAACAGCCCTCCTATTTCTTTTTAGTTTGACGAACATGTTGGAAATTATCTCTTGATTCGGCGCGATATTTTTCAGCTTACAGATAATTTCTGTATTTGTCCAAAGACTTTTGTATTTGTACAGTCTTTTTGTCCTTTGTTCTTTTATTTTAACTGATACCCAATCCGGGTTTCCCTGCATACCGGGCCTACGCGAGCTCCCACCCTGAGTCGGGTGCCAGAGCGCCACACACAGGGTGAGTGAACGGGAGGGCTGGGGAGGAGGCACAATTTATCTCAAGACTAAAAATATCTCAAATTCTAGGATTATCAGTTTGCTCCTCCTCGAGACTATTAGAACGAGAGTTTCAAAAGTTCAGAGACTATTTTGGTCAGAAGCCTGAAGTTCTTCGAAATAACAGCAAGCAGCTGCCGTTGCCCGTTCTCTCTCCAGCTATAAATACAGGGCACTTGTAGAAATTTTTGAGTCAGCCACAGAGGGTGTGAGCTTTATTTTTTTTAAATTTTTCTCCCATTGTGTCATTTTCTCTATAATGCAGAGGTGGGGAATCAATAAGCTCTGTGAAAACCAAGTTTCTTTTCTCCCCAGGAGAGAGGGAGCTCAGAGTGCCATCTTCCGGGATGGAAGGAGGCCCACTCCGGTGGCTTAGGGAAGCAGGACCTTGGACTTCTGTGATGTGCCTCCAGGCTGCTTATCACTCCAGCTTGCAGAATGATGCAGACAAGAAGCAAGACCTGCAGCACCCCAGATCTGATCTTGGTTCTGCCAACGTCCATCCAGCTGTTCAGGAGACATCTATAGTTTTCTGAGACTGTGTCCTTTCCTGACACCAGTGGGCGGGACTGAACACTGTTATTTCCCTTATTCTTTTCTTCATGGATATTGTGAGGGCTCTTCTCCGTGGATGTGAGATGCAGCGGGATTATGTACAGGCGCATTTTGGTCCCCGCGGGGAACGCTCATCACGTTCCATTCTGACCTCTTATTACAACAGGTGACCCCTAGTGGATGAAATCGGGACCACCCCAGGGAGGGGTGTGGAGGGAAGGCTGGGCTCCCTGACCTGCGGAGCCGTCCCTGCTGGCCTGGCCTCCGGCCATGTGGCCTGTGCCCTGTTGGGCCACCTTTCCAGCTGACCGTGGTGGGCTGCCCCGGAGAGGCACAGCTATGATCCAGCCGTGGAGCGAGCGTTACCTCACGGAGAAGGCCTGGAGCCTGAAGACAAGGAGGACCTTCTTACTCTGGGTCCTGTGCAAACTTCATCCGCTTCTTCTGGGCTGCTTCTGGGGACTCTGTGCTTCTCCGACGTCCCGCAGAGCATAGCTGCTCCCTCCATGGGGCAAGGAGAGAGGGGCCGCCTCAATCCCTTCCCTTGGTCCAGCAAATACAGATTAACCTTCCATGGAGAGCGACTGACCTAAACTAAGCGTTGGTTAGTTAGAGCTGGACTGTCCCACTGGAATACACTCAGGTCTATAAGTACTCTGGATTGTTTTCAGATTTTGAAATATATATTTTGAAATATATATGGTGATATCTTGGGCATGGGACCCACACCTAAATGTAAAATTGCTTTATGTTTTATATGTACTTCAAAGACATACCCCGAAGGGACCGTGACCCCGGCCAGCTCCTGCTGCCCCCTGTCTTGTTCCCACTGAGGCCAGCTGGACAGAGACTCCACAGAGAGCTGGCCCTGGCGGCTGGGCACCGCGTGAGGCTCAGAGTGGGGCGGGCAGAGAGGCTGAGGTGGCTGTACATTTTCTAGCCACATTTCTAGGAGTAAACAAGAAAGAGAAAGGAAGTGGGAAGGAGAAATTAGATCAAGAGGTCTGTCATTCAGCACGCAGATCCGCCAAGACCCGCTCACTTTGGTACCGCTGTGAGCCCAGGAGCTCTTTCATGGCCCCTTTTTATTCATTCATCCATTCTCAGAGCGCGCTATCCAGGCTTGGGTGATTTAGAGGACAACAAATGGGCTTTGCCTTTCGTTCATGCAGGCAATGAGGACACTATGCAGATAACAACAGTGGGTGTGAGGTGGCTCTCGCGGGCACGCCGCAGTGACAGAGGAGTCTAGCCCACTCCGGCCACCCTGCACAAGGGAGGAGGCCGGGCTAAGATACTGGGATGGCCTGGAGGTGGGCAACAACTGCCCAGGAGAAGAGGACGAAGGGGCAGTACAGAGCAACGCAAAACCAGAGAGAGCAGGGTCGGGATGGGGAAAAGTCAGTGTGGCAAAACCACAGGTCCTGACGGCAGGAACGTGACGAGGGGTGCCAAGAAGCAGGAAAAGGTTCACATACAGATGTGCACCTCTATTGTGAGTATGTGTACTCTATCCACGCATGTATGTAAGTTCTGTGTATACATTTTTATACACACCTGAGGTGTGATCAAAATATATGGTGAATGCTTACATTGAAAAATACATATTATAATAAAAGATCCACTGCCATGAACCCCTCAAAATCCTCCCCCTCACTTTAAACACACTCGTCCCATCGTCCTTGCTGCTTTCTGGAGCAGCTCCGGAGTCCTCTTTCCTGAGGGTCCTTATGAGGTGAAATAAGTTCAGTGAACAGTGTGGCTGAGCACCATCTCGTAAAAACAAGACGCTGTGTCCTCATCCACCTTACTCCCCTGATCTGACACCGTGCAACTTCTAGCTCTTCTCCAAAGTCAAAGTGACCACGAAAGGGAAACGTTTTGAATCTATTCAGGGCATCAAGGCAGCTGGGAAAGAGCAACCAAAGACCCTCAGCAAAGCGGACGCCGGAGCTGCTGCAGGAAGTGGCCAGGATGATGGGATGAGTGTGTCCAAAGATGAAGGGGGAGGATTCTGAGGGCCATTCATGTCAATGCATCTTTCACTGAAATAAAATTTTTTATTTAAACATTTACCATAGCTTTTGATCATACCTCATATGTGTGGTGTATGATTTAAGAAATGTTTTCAGGAGTCAGCTTCTGCCTCCAAGCCAGCCTCTAATGTTCGTGAGCTTCAGGTTACAAAGCAGGGTGTGGTCTCGTAAAGAAAGTCACTCTCTGTTTCCTGATGTGAGTGGAGTGGTGCATGGTTCCCAATCCCAGGGCTAAAGCCATCTTAGCAAGCTGAATTCTGCTCTGGTGGCTTTGGGAAGCTGTGGATGGGGACAGAGGCGCAGGGACGTTTTGGCAGAATCACCCTGCTCTGGTACCGTCACGAGGCATCATTAATGAGATTCAAGAAGGCTCACACTTTATCAGCTCAGCATCCATCTGGGGGAAGTCAGAACCCCTCTCCTGCTGTCTCTTCCTGAGGTTTTCATGCTGGCCTCTGAGCCAGAGCCAGCTGCCAAGCACAAGGCTTCTGGACGGGCTGCCTTACCCTCAGCAGGGGACATCTGCCAGGCAGCCCTCCGGCCTCTGCACGTCTGGCTACCTGCAAGCGCGGCAGAGCCCAGGGCTTGTGTGTGGCTGAAGCCTGGTTCTTGCGCCCCGCTGGGCTCTGGCCACTCCAGGTGTCCAGGGAGACGACCTCGCTCCCACAGAAAAGTCTGTCCTGGGCAGCACTGCCTATTCCTCTTTGTGATACACTTATGGTGCACCCAGCCCGGTGGGATGATCTGATCCATGACGATGACTGCCACCCAACAGGTGCGTACGGATGCCCCGGCGGGTCCCATTGTGTGGCCGGGACCAAAGCATTCCAGACGAAAAGGGCTGCCTGTCCTGAGCCTTGGGTGTGCAGCGTCAAAGGGGGAACATATTATTGATTAATCCCACCACAGCAGACATCTGCATCCTCTTCTCCAGGAAGTCAACCTTGGGGACTCTGCACTTACAACCTGCGGCAACCTGTGGCCGTGCCAAGCAGGTGAAATATACACATACTTTCAGGCCATGTGGGATGGCTCAATTGGTAAAAAGGAAATGAGAGAAGATTGCTTCAGCTTTGCCTTTGCTGTCGTAAGCCCTCGAAGGCCCACCGTGTGACTGCAGAGGGGGAGATGAAATGTGCGGGTGTATGTATGTTCATTTGTGTTTGCAAATTAAAACAGCATTCTGTCTGACCCCAGAAAGAATGGCCATATCAAGAAATCAAATAGTAACAGATGCTGGGGAGGCTACTGGGAAAAAGCAGCCTTTCCACATTGTCGGTGGGACAGCAAACCAGAGAAGCACTACAGAAACCATTGTGAGATTCCTCAAAAAGTTAAAACTAGAAATTCCACTTGACTTGGCTATTCCCCTTCTAGGTATCTTCCCAAAAGAGTTGAGACACCACATTATAGTGATCCACGCACACCCATGTTTATAGCAGCACAACTCACAATAGCTAAATCTTAGAAGCGGCCTGTATGTCCATCAACAGCGAGTGGATAAAGAAAACATGATATTCATACACACTCTGGCAAATAGAGAGAAAAATAAAAGTTAGATAATTGCAAACAGGGAGCTAGATCTTTCTTAGAGGGGAAGGGGGATCAAGAGATGGAAGGGGGGACGTGAAGGGAATGAATAAAGGAATTTAGATGTCTGGGGACCTGGGGCTCAGTTTTGTTTTGTTTTGCTTCATTTGTTTTGAGGTACTTGGGATTGAATCCAGGACCTGCATGCTGATCTACATCCCCAGCCAGTTTTAATTTTTTGTTTTGAGACGGGGTCTTGTAAAGTTACTGAGCTGCCCCGGATGGAGCTTGAACTTGCGCTCCTCCTGCCTCAGGCTTCCTGAGTGCCGAGATGACAGTCACGTGCCACTGTGCCCAGATTCAGGAGTCGGTGGTCCCCGGACTCTGAGGCACAGACAGCCCCATCGCTCACCCAAGTTGGGCATTTGCGATTTCTTTGAGAATGGCACAGAGTTCAGTGGAACAAAGCGGCTCTGTCATGAATCTTGCTAATTCAGACTGGGTAGGGCATTAGTCATTAAGTGCTGGTAAATGACCAATTTTCGATCACAGCTGTTTGCAGCTATATTGGAATGCAGAACGCAGACTTCCAGGCGCATGTAGCAATAAAATGTGCAGATTCTGGCGGTAGCATGCTCCTTGCCGTCAGACCCTTCGATGAGCAATTTAGAGAGAGCTCTCTGGGGACTTCTAGCTCCTCCTGGGGTGACAGAGGAAAGTGACTGTCCTTTCGTTTCGGGGACCAGACTTTTCCACTCATGCCAACTCTCTGCGCCACCGCGGCTGGGAAGCAAGAGGAGGCATTTCACAAGCTGCCAGGCCTGCGGCGTTGGGAGACATGGGGGCAGCTCGTGGAGAGAGGAAGCAGCACTCTGGAGCAGGCTCACGGGAACAAGTAAAATCGTCAGACTGCAGGATACGGATAGAAAGATTCCTATTTTAACCCGCACATTGCTGGGCAGGACAGTTTTTAAAGGTGCTTTTTCTGAGAACTGGAATGAAAAAAGGATCAAGTTGTGATATATATATATACACACATTCCCAAAGATGAATGGATTTATTATGTATTACAAAATACACTAATAAAAAAAGAGAATGAAAAAGAATTGGAATGAAACTATCCATGGTGAGAAGAAAAACCTGCTTTCCCCGCTGCTGAGAACTGTTTTCTACCAAACCGCATGTATTAGGCAAAAAGTTGTTCTTCTGCAACATAAACACTGCCTAATACATAACAAAGAACCTCGTAGTGTCATTGCACAGCGTCGGGGGGCGAGGATTAAGGCCGTGGGCGCCGGCTCCTGAGGGTGAGCTGCTCCTTTCCTGGGGAACGGGAGCCACCCTTCATCTAACCAGAACCCGAGATAAGGGAAAACACACCTTCGACACAGTCTGCGCCCATTTGGTTTATAACAGGGACTCCAGTGTCTACTTTTACAAAGTCGATGGGGCCACCAGCTCATCAGACCATCAAATTACCAAGCACTGCGATGCAGCCTGCAATCCCAGTACTGTGGGAGGCTGAGACAGGAAGATTGCAAGTTCAAGTCCAGCCTGGACAACTTCGTGACTTAGTGAGATACTGACTCAAAATAAAAAATATAAAAATGCTGACTACAAAGACCCGAAGACTTTAGGTTCATTCCACAATCCCAGTGCCAGTTTAAAAAAAAACAAAACGCTATGAGCTGCAGAGCATCAAATGGTCTACCGGGGAGTTTGGACTTGAAGTATTGTTTGCTTTAGAATCTGTGACCTTCTTTTGTGTTAGAAAGAAAAACTGACTTCTGAGCAAGCAACGTGAGAAGCCACCTGAGTCTTTGAGAAGGAGAAAGGAGGCTGCCATAATGCTATTCACCATGGAAAAAATATTAGGAACAACAGAAACAGCCAGCAATAGAGACCTGAGAACATGCAACATATTCATGGCTATTAAAATCACATTTCTGAAAATTATTTATTGCACAGGTCAATATTCATTGTATGTTTCTGAATGAAAAAGTACACTTATTGTGATCTGATTTTTTTTTTTTTTGCACAGAAGTACTAGAGATTGAACCCAGGGCTTTCATACCAAGCTACTGACCCAGACCTTCCTTTTATCATTTTTTTTTTATTTTGAAATAAGATCTCACTAAGATACTAAATTGCCCAGGCAGGACTCAAATTTGAGATCATTCTGCCTCAGCCTCCCAAAGTGCTGGAATTATAGGCATGCACTGCCACGCCCAGTTGTAATCTGAATTATTAATGATTTGTATTTGCAGAGATGTAGAAACGCAAATAGAAATAGGTACAAGCGTGGATGATAGGAGAGTTAAATGAACAAAAAATAGGTGAGAGAGAGATAGACATAGAAAGAAAAGCGAATGGGCAGTAGCTATTTTGGTGTGATGAGATACGTATTTTCCTCTTTACACTTTTTAAGATTTTCCAAATTCTCTACAAAATAAGTATACATGATTTTCAAATTAGGAGCTACAACCCAGCCAGTTTTATTTTTTATTTAGAAACAGGGTCTTACTAAGTCACTAAGTTGCCATAACTTGTGATCTTCCTGCCTCAGCCTCCCAGAATGCTGAGATGACAGGCATGCACTACCACACCCAGTTTCTGAGTCCTTTTCTAAAGAAGGCCTCACAGTGGCTTCTGTCACCCAGGCCAATAACAAGACCTGGTTGTCAAAGGCCTTCTGTGGATGGTGTGTGTCCCCACATTGTTATTCAGCACCTGTGGTCTGAGTCACAAAATGAGCTGCTGCAATGTGCCACTCTGTCCCCAGACTCTCCTGTCTCTTCTGCCCTGCTAAATACTAACAAGTTATATTCACTAAAAACTGTCCCAGACTCACAAAGCAGCAGACCCCCCAACATGACACCCATCCACCTCTCTTCCCAGCCTAAGTCACCACCACCTCCCCTGCTCAAAACGCACACTCCTGCCACCCCCCACCCCAAGCTCTTGCTACGCGACCACTTCCCTTGCCATCGATGTTGGGCTCAAACCTGAAAAATGGTAAGACTCAGCTCCAACACCTTCTCCTTCTCCTCCTGAGCTTGGCTGTTTCCCATTTAGTGACTAATGGACCACTTTTCTCCTTCCTCCTGCAGAGGCCACACCTATCCTGGGCTCCAGTCATTTCCTACTTCTCACCCTGATGACCTCCCGTGAGGATCGCACGGTCACCACCCTGGTAGACTGTGAGTGCCCAAGTGTGCATTTCTCATGCAAATCTTTTCCATGGCCTGCTGGGACCACGTGGTGTTTTGAAAGACTGCTTAACATTTAACGCCATGGCATTGGGACAAGTATATTTTAAATCTAAAAACAAACCACTCAGTTTTTAGAAAAATTAATTTTCCAGTAACTTATACCAGGAGTGTAGTAACAGATGTCCCATGGGTATAGTAAAATGTATACTCATTAACTATATGTAAATCCAATTATTTTTAAATTGCATCTATATCCAATAGCTCATTATCCCACCATCCTTTGCCACTCCTGAAAACCAACCCTTACTCTAGGATAAAGAAGGGACTGAGGGTCAAGGTGAGGTGTGAATTTCTGCTGCATGTATTACTGTGCAATTTCTTTTCCTTGATTATAATATCAAGTGATGCTTATCTTTAAAAATGAAATAACTGTGAATATTAAAATATCAACAAAATCAAAGCAGCCTTTTCCTCTCAAACATCCACCAAGACCCTTTGATTTAGTAGTTATTTTACAGAGCAAATAGGTGATCATAACTAATATTTCTCATGCTCCATCTGAACAGTTTTCACTGGTGTTTGATTTGATGACATTTTATGTAACATTGTAACGATGATGACACTTTATGTAACATTGTAACGATGGTAACATTTTATGTGCCATTGTAACAATGACCACATTTTATGTGATGTTGTAACAACGACAACATTTTATGAGACATTCTAACAACTATTTCTCTAGCTATCACACAATTAGCATTAATATTGAATTTTAAACTTCTGGTGAGCTTTGGAATTAATTTAATTAGTGGTGCTTTTCTCATAGGAATCAGGCTATGAAAGTATATGTAATAATACACTACTAGGTTGTGTAGAATGAGCAGACTTCATTAGAAGCACCACTGGGCGAGACTCCATGCATGACCTGGAAGGATGGTTCTGATGGTTCCCATCAGACAGAGGAAGAGTTGGAAACTAAGGTGGTTTGGGACACTTGCCCCAAATCCCAAATGAAGTTCAGCTTAATTGTGTCAACTTGATTGGTGTGGGAGCTACCCAGGTGTTGGGGCAGCACACTTGTGGGTGTGCCTGGGTGTGTCATAGAGGTGTGACCTTGGATGCTATATCCAGTCCTTCCCCTTCCTCTCTGGCACTATTTCCCATCTGATTCCCATCTACCGTGAACTAAGCAGCTTTCTCCCCCACTCCGCACACCCTTCTACCATGATGTTCCTTCCTTGGAGGAGCCAACCATGAACTGAATCCCCTGAACCATGAGCCAAATAAATCTCTCTTCCTTTAAAGTGTGGGTGGTGGGTCTCCTGTCCCAGAAACGGGAAAGCTGACTAATATATCTTGCCATTGATACATTGTGAAAAGGAGACACAAACTCAGCTCTTTCATGTTTCTGCTTTCCCTGTGCCCTTGTTGACTGGCCTAATTAAACCCCTAAGTCTGAGCTGGGCAGAGAGGTCGTTTTGTTGCTATGGAAACTTGTCTCATCCTTGCTTCTTTCCTGAGCTCTTCCATCACCTGGTGAAGAGTGGGAAAGACGTGGTCTTCTCCCAGGTGCCTCTGATGTGAAATAAGACCCTATCACTCTCCTTTCCAGAAGGAAAACTGGACTGCCAGTTACACTACTGGCCAGACCAGTACAACTCCCAAGAACAAGAGAAGCAACGTCACGTATGTCTGCTGCAGAGCTGCCCACTCCACCTGGGGCTGCCTTCATTAGAAACAATAATGTCGGTGTCAACAGGAAGACTTGCAAGGCAGCCAGCTTTCCCTGGAAAACCTGTTTACCGGTAGAACCGTTTTTCCACTTGGAGAGTTTTCTGAATCTTCTATTTAAATAGAATGGCATAAATGGTACCAACATCTTGCAAAGCAACATAAAAGAAGAAACCATTGCCATCTGGGCCCCGCTGGGGTGGGGAAAAGTGCTACTTCCTGTGAGGGGCTAAAGAGGTTCCCCATGCCTCCCCTGCCCCAAATTTTCTCCCAATGCATCCCCACTTGTCACCCACCAGGGGCTCTGGTGACCTCAAGGTCACATGTTAGAGTGCTGTTAAAGGATGCATTTTACAGCAGGTGGGACTTTCATAATCACTGTACGTGGGTCTGTTTAAGATGTTAAAAAGCTTTTCCTGATGCATTTGGTGACAAAAGCTAGAGCAGTAAAAAAGCTCTTAAGTCACTTCATCCGTCCCTCTGCTGGCACATCTTGTAGATCATCCAGACAGACTTCTATGATGGAACCAATGGCCACTACTGCCCAAGAAAATCCATTCCACCACCTAACAAAGGGCCACAAGGAAAGACTTCCCCAGTTCCCAAATGAACTGCTCCTCTTCCAACTTGACTTTGCAAGCTCAAGGCCAAGAGGCCTCCTGTGTAAAACAATCTCCTTGCCATGCATGTGTGGCATGCTTCCCTTCCTGCAGGGCCATCTGAGACTGGAGCTGGAAGAAGGTGATTTCCAGAGCCATGGACCATGCATAACTCCCGCAAGGTCCCACTATTCACACACACACACACACACACACACACACACACACACACACAATCTCTCTCTCTCTCTCTCTCTCTCTCCCAGAAATCCTACTTTCTAGCCATAACAAATAGCATAGCTGAGAGTAAAAGCTTATTCTGTAAATTGCCAAGCCACGGCAGAATGGAGTAGCAAGCTGGTCATCTCTCACAAGATGACATCTCCTTCATAATGCATCTTCTGGCTTTAGTTTGCCCCTCGGCCTTCCCTGTATAGAAGCCTTGTTCATCATCATCCGTGTGGGTGCGTTTTCTCTTTTGTGGTAGTCATGCTAACCAAGGTATAAGACTGACATATACCACATGCAGCGGTATTTGTGGCTGACCCTCCGACCTGTCCTGTACCAGCAGTGCCTTTGGGTGCTTTCAGGAAGCAGCGACTGCTTCCCTCCAGTTAAAGCTCCAATCTGCAGCCCGGGGAGCGCTCTGGGTGTGTGAGGCGCTCTTCCCTGCTCCTCTGGACTCGTGTTGATTTTACAGAGAGCCGGGCCCTACAGTGAGAGACTTTAGGACCAACGCCATGGCATAGTCTCACACACCACGCTCTCTGCTAGGCTGCCAGTGCCCTGTTCCCTGCTTTGTGCTTTCTCTTTCTCCTAGAGTAGCTTTCCAGCCTTGCTTACTTGACAAGCAGTCACTGGTATGTTAAGGCCCAACCCAAACATTACTCTTTGCCTAAGTTTATTTTTTAATAGATTTTTATAAAATTTATCCAAAATCACACAAACTTACAGACCATACTACATTGTGCCTTTTGTTTATAACATCGAGAAACATAAACAACCACATAGATGCAGCATTAAGTCACAACTACATAAAGTAACTGTAATACCTAGTGTAGGTATCCAAAATCACACAAACTTACAGACCATACTACATTGTGCCTTTTGTTTATAACATCGAGAAACATAAACAACCACATAGATGCAGCATTAAGTCACAACTACATAAAGTAACTGTAATACCTAGTGTAGGAGTTTGGGTTATTAGGTTCTTGTTTTTAGGATACGCCTAAGCCTTTTTTTTTTTTTTTTTTTTTTTTTTTTTGGTGCTGGGGATCGAACTTGGGGCCTTGTGCTTGCCAGGCAAGAACTCTAACCACTGAGCTAAATCCCCAGCCCACGCCTAAGCTTCTTCTTCAGCTCTGGGGATTGAAGCCAGGCCCTTCACACTGAGCTACATCCCCAGCCCCCCCACTTTTTTTTTTTTTTTTTGGAGACAGGGTCTCACTAAGTCAATAAATTGCCCAGACTGGGCTCAAACTTGATACTCCTACCTCTCTGCATAAGATTACTTTGCATCCCGCAGGCCTATCTTTTAGGAACCCATCACATTTAACTCAAGCTCCTTGGGCACAATGTGCTATGTGCAAAGCAGCCTGGAATGTTAGATCCTGAAGCCTGCAGAAATAAACAAGCCACAATCTCAGCTCTTGAAGAGCCAACAGATAAGTGGAGAAATAAGAATTAAAATCTATGATTTCATCTCTAACTTTGATCTCTGAAAAAGGTTGTAAGAAAGAGCGTTCAAATTTTTGTCCATTTATAACTATTTGAGTCAGTATTTGGTTATAAACCAAAGAGCCCAAGTCTGGTTGAGTTAGGCATGAAGGGACTATGTTGAAATGTTGCGTGTTAACTTGAGAAATTGCTGGAAGGGTGTGGACATCGTACTTCCGGGTGGACCATCAGGAGCAAGTCCCTGAATCAGGCCACAGGAGTGGGGGGCTGAAGACATCCCAGTCCTCATGGAGATCTTGTACTCAACGCTGCTTAGCTGCCCCTGGATGTGACTCAAGAAGGATTTGCTCACTGCACTGCTGGCTGCAGCCCCCAAGGCGACGCTGTGGGGACTCTGCGGTCTCTGTTCCCCCAGAGGGTTGTAGCCCTCAGCACATTTGTCTGATAGTGGATCCTACGGCTGTGCCCACCCTGCAAAGTGGCTACCTGCCGTTTGAAGCTTCTGGGATGGGAGGTAGTTTCTGTATCTCACCAAAGCTCGAAGGGCCCCTGCAAAACTCGCAAAGGTCTCCAAACAGAGGAAACATGCTCAGCTGCTGTACCCGAACAAATGAGATGTGCCCACTGTGCTAAGTATCTTGTTGACAACGCTGGAAGTTCGGGGGAAACTCAGAGCAATGACCTGGCCCAGTGTTACGGCTTGTGTCTGGATGTCCCCCGAAAGCCTCATGCACTCACAGGTGGGGCTTTTCAGAGGCCAGATCTAGGGTGGTAACTAAATGGGTTTAGCGTAGTTCTGGGGTGGATAAGGAAGCCCCACGCTGGGTGTGAGGGGCACCAGCCAATAGGCTTTGAGCCTGGATGGAACATAAGGAAGAGAAGGAAGGCAGGCGGCTGCTGCTGCTGCTGCTGCTGCCTCCTGCTGCCTCCTGCTGCCTCCTGCCGAAAGCAAGGCCTGAGCTAGACTGCAGAGGGAGAGGGAAGTAGGAAGAAACGGGGTGCTCTACCGCTCTCCTTTTCTTAAAAGGGGCATAAATAGAAATGCACATGGAGTCAAGTGTAGGTCGTAGGCGAACCATGGAAAGGATTTCGCCTAACTGCTTTCCTTGCATATTAAACCAGGGCCTGGAGAGGCTGGGGTCAGACCCGGGACGCTCTGCTGGTTAGGAGCCAAGCCCAAGTCAGAACCTCAAACTCCAGCTCTCTATCCAGTTATATCTCCGCTAATTAGTTTTTTGGAAATGTTTACTCTCTAAATTACCTCTGAAATATCCTTGGCACAATATGGATTCTCAGGCAGCTTGGTCCATGGCTGGTCAAAGTGGTATCAAGAAAGTCTAACCCGTAATAACTACATTTAACTATTAACATAAAAAATATACAATTAAGGGGCTGGGGATTTAGCTCAGTGATTAGAGTGCTTGCCTTGCAAGCACAAGGCCTGAGTTCGATCCCCGGCACCCCCCCCCAAAAAAAAAGTATCATAAAAAAAATATGCAATTAAATGTTTCCCAGGAAATTCCCAAGCCCCTCTATGCCTTGATTTTTACAAAAATGGACTCAATCATTTAGGGTAAATTCATTTAGGTTTAGAATTTGAACAATTCTGACTACCTCAGATCCTACAGTACAGATCTGCACTTTTGTTGGTTGATATATACAGTCAAGTGGGTCATTCTAGATGAGAGTGACGTATAAAAAGTATCTTTGAGCTGGACCTGGTGGTGCACACCTGTAAGCTACGAGGCTGAGACAGGAAGCTCTCAAATTTGAGCCCATCCCGGGCAAATCAGCAACTTAGTGCGATTCTGTCTCAAAATTAAAAAATTAAAAACGGGCTGGGCATGGAGGTCAGTGTGAAGGAACTGGGTCTAATTCCCATATCAGTAGTACCATCACCAAAAAAAAGGAAAACCAGCATCTATCTTTGGACTGTTTTCTATCGATGAATGCTAGCCCGTGCTCTGAGGCATGTCCCATATGAAGGGTCATTGTGTCCATCTCTCCTTAAAGGCGCCTTAAGATCCAAGCTGAGCAACAGCAGCTGCAGTTATATGCAGCCCAAGGCCATATAGGTGCAGGGACAAAATACAGGCACAGGAGGGCTGCTGTAGGCACGGCCAGGCTTGGTGAGAGGTCACACTCAGGAGCTGTGGTACCTGTTTGTTTTACAAGATCCTTGGCCTCCAAAGGAGCCACTCCTGTGTAATTAAGAAAACCGGAGCCCAAAGTGGGTTGAGGTTCCACCAAGAAAGAGACAGATGGTTTCTGAAGACGAGAAGCCAGAGTGCAAAGAAAGTTCTCCCGTTGATGCAGGAAGTTTCTTCTCCAGGAAGAACCTTCCCCAAGTCTCGGAAACAATCACCCGACACTGAGGATCCCCAGTGGAAACTCCCTTGGACCTGTCCCAGAATGAATGTCTGACTTTTCCTGCAGACCCGGACCTGCCCCAGGTTCTTCCGGAGCGGCTGGTCACACCTCTCATCCGGTCACCTCTGAGCATGGAGACAGCTGCTGTACAGCCTGGTGGGACACGGATGACAGGCATGACCACTCCTCAGAGAGCAGACTGGCTGTGTTTATTGGAGTTCATGATTCTTTTCCACAGCAAAAGACCTCATGTAATCGATTTTGGAATCTGAACCCTCCAGTACATCCCTTGGAAAAGAGAAAGTTAATTATCCAATGATGCAAAATCAAAGAATTTGCAGTGCATTTGGACATCCAAGGAATAAAGAGCCCCAGAAAGAAAACCTGGAGAAGGCAAAAAACAGATAACGAGTCAGAAAGCGCATTTGTGTAGATAATAGTGAAAGCAGAGGAGGAAATTATCGTGAATCACCATCAGAAAAATTGCATTAACAGCCCTGTGCCATAGTGAGACAGGGCAGGGCTGCGTGGGGACAGAGAGGAGACAGGTGCCAGAAAGGCGGCAAGACCAATCACCCCAAGAAGGTGCATCCGACCGGAAGGTACTGAGGAGAAGGCGGGGCGGGGTGGCAGCTGATGCCAAGGTCACAGCAGCACCTGACTCTGCTTCTGTGTCCCGCTGTCAGGGTTTCTAATCTAGGGAAACCCACTGCACTTCCTTTTGCTCCAGCCTCTTTCTCTGGATTCTCATCTCCGACCAGATGGTATTGACATGTGCAGATATAGTTGTACATTTTTCTTGGGAAGCTTGGAAATCATCAAGTCCTTCTCAGAAAAACTCCCTGGGTAGAGAATAGGGCTAGAAGCTGAGTGTTATTCAGGGACTTGTGGAGAAAGTTGAAAGGAAATTTCCAGACCCGTGAACCGTGTGATCTTCCAGTACCATTGTCTCATTTTCAAAAGGTTAAAAAACACAATTTCATAGACTTATTCAGCTTACTGAGGAAGACGTTACACTGTTATAAATGAGAATTTGAGGAGCTGGTTGTTGACAGGCAATTTAATAATGGGATGTTAGAAAAGATTGCTAGGCTAGATACAAAATATTAAAACTCTACAGGGCCAAGCTTCCACATTACGCTACAAGTTAACCTCCGCCCCAGGAAAACTGTAAAATAGAATCATCCTACAGCAGAAATTGATCCTACAGCAGAAAAGGATGCGAACCCAGCCCTGCACTGAGAAAATACTTAGCAATCTTTTCTTTTTACCCATCTCCAACTCTCTGATCATTTTTTTTTCCATGCTAGAAAGTTCTTGAGTATCTCCCCTTAAAATACTCATATAGAATTATAGTGGTATGATACACAGAGATCGCAGAGCCTATGCATTTCACAGAAGACCTTAAAATAAGGAGGAAATGTAGAAGTAGCCACTCAGGTGAATAAGCCTGTGTGGCAACATTTGGCCAAGTTAAAAAAAAAAATCAGACCACTTGTGGGCACGTGTGTGGAAGGATATTTCTTCCTGTTCTGATGCAGATAGAAGACAGCGCCCGTGGGGACGCACGGTTTCGTTAATGTTTGAATGGATGAAGGACTGAGTTGATCTATTCTTCATATAGAATGGATACACTAAGCTACACATCAAGCAGAAATTGTCCTATTCATACAGTTCGTTTTTGTTTTTCTTTTTGTTTTTGTTTTTTTGCGCAAAGGAATTGAGTCATCTGGCATCCAAGAGAAAGAAATTGTTGGGTTCCATAACCCTAGCTTCTGTTTTCATAAGTTTTTTTAGTTGCCATACCTGCAGAAGGAAATGTCTCTGCCCAGATTCAGATACCAGCATGCTATCCCTGTCGGAAGACTAATTTAGCAGTGCGATCTTTAGCTAGGCCCCCGGCGTTGGTGCCAGGAGCAGACTCATGGGCCATGGCAGTGGAGAAGTCCTTCGTAGGACAATAGGTGACAGAGCCCTGAAAGAACTGACGGCCCTGAGTCCACCCTTGTGGGTAACTGAGGCAGCCTCGGGGACCCGATGTGCCCAGTGGGTTCCACGTCCCCAGTGACTTCCATCTTGGTGGGTCCCCAGGACGCCCGGCAAGCAGATGGGAAATCAGCCTCTGTGGACTCTCAGTGTCCCCAGTCCTGGACCCATGACCAGCCTTCTGACCGGTCAGGACCACTCAAAACCGTCAAACTTTTACACTCCATTTTTCTTGCTCTAGGAATGAAAATAACTGAACGCATCTGCCAAATATCTTTATATCTAGAAATTTCAGTATCACAGAGAGATTTCCAAGTCCCGGTCACATTTAGAGCAAGGCACATGTTCATAACAGATTTCTAGGTCTAACTCAAGAATGTTGGTGATCTATTACAGTGTGTCATAATGAGATTTAGCCTTTACTGTAATTCAGGGCAAGAAACGCTGAATTGGAACCTTAAGTCTGAAATTGCTCGTAGAGAAAGCTCTCTTCCATCATCTACAGAGCGCGTTGATTGCTGGAAACATCACCATACTCATTCCATGTGTTTCTAGATTCCAGTTTCCCAAGTGCCATAAACCTACCTAATTTTACCATGGGGCATCTGTGGATGTATTTCAAACATGGGAGAAAAACTACAATAAATCTATCCGGTCAGCTGGAGATGCCATTATAGCTCTGGATCTTTTTCTCTTTCTTTTTTCCTAAGCAAGTATAATAATACTTAAACTGTCTTAACGACCCTCTTCCTGTTTCCAAGAAGAAATTGAGAACTTATTTGTAGATAATGTTAAAATGCTGGCAAGTGGTGACTCTGCCTGGCATTTCTAAATCCTCCATTTAGATGGAAACTGATACTTTCGAGGTCATAAGACTTCTGAGGGGTTCACAGTTTCAGCAAATCCAGCAGCCCAAAGGCAGGACCTTGGTCGGGGCATGAAGACTCCAGTCTCTGGAGAGATGCAGAAAGTGAAGCAAAGAAATCTACAGTCAGGGGCCTCTGTCAGGGATTACAACAGTGTGGTTCTGAGACCATTTTAAACATTTCTCACATAGTTTTGGCTTGGGGGAAACACATCCCTTCTCTTTATACGCACATCTGTTTCCCATGTTAGAATATAAACACACTGGAGAAGTGCGCAGGGTCCTGTTTCTAGTCTGTGCAGTAAGGACACAAATGCAGGGTGGTGGTGTGGACCCACCGTGCTCGTCAAAGGCTGCCTGGACTCCTTTTGGTGAAAAGTGCCCATAATAGTGCTTCCTAGGAAGAACATACAAGGAAGAATGTAGCAAATTAGTCTTTTTCTTGCCATGTAGAGCTCAGAGTAATATGAAACGTGTTTCCACGTTTAGCCAGAAAATGCACGCACATGAGGAAGGTGTCAGAATGGTGACTTTAAAGTGTGTTTTCTGTTTTGTTTCCTTTTACATTATTTTTTCACTACTGGTGATTGAACCCAGGACCTTTGCATTGAGCTACATCTTCAGCTCCTTTTTTAAATCTGAGACAGGGTCTCACTAAGTCATTATGTTGCCCAGGCTGGGCTTCAACTCATGATCCTCCTGCCTCAGCCTCCTAGATGCTGGGATCACAGGCAGGCGGCACCTGGCCCAGCTAGAACATGCTCTTTACCCACATCAGGGCTGTGGCAGGGTCCGAGACCTGGCCTCGCCGTGCTGTGTAAACACAGGTCCGCCCAGAAATTTATCACCAAGAAGTCAGCATCTGCTGGGGAAAGAGTGCTGTCATTCCCGGCTTCAGAGGCAAACTTCGGGTCATGAAAGTCCACAGTTCATTGTTGGATTGATCAAACGGGGACACTTCGGAGAGTAGGGAGGAGGAGCTATCAGAGACATGGGCCACCAGAGTCAAATGGGCCCTTCTAGCAAACACCTTCCTGGCCGAATTCTACTCCAAAGTGAGTTTAAGGTAGTGTTTAAATCTCTCACCAGGAGATTTATTCGTAGGTTTTTTTCTCATGATGTCGTGAATTCAGAAATCAGAGAAGAGATGTGCACGGAAGTATCTGCTGCTAGGAGACCACAGGAGAGTTTCATGGTCTCTCAGTGGCCCGCCGGGAGCTGGGGCTGTTCCTGTGAACCCCTGAACCTCTCTTCCTTCCTCCCCACTACCCAGAACTGGGACTGTCTTGACTACTCTTCTCATTGCTGAGACAAATAGCCAGCACCCAAAGCTAAGGGAAGAGACGTTTATTTAGCTCACAGTTCAGAGAGGTTTCAGTTCACAGTTGGCTGGCTCCAAGGTAGGGTGACCTGGTGGAGGAGAAGGGGGTCATGGTGGGCAGAAGGCAGCAAAGTAGTGAAGAAGCAAAGCAGCAACCAACAAGCGACCATCTAGCCCTCTTTCTGTTTTATAATCTACCCAGGCTGTCCTTGGAGCAGGCAGCTTTCACGCCAGGGTGGGGCAGCCTTAATCGTCACATCACACCCTGTGTGACCCCCAGCAGCAAATCTGTAATCTCAGGATCACACATACTACATCCAGCCGCCTCTGAAAGGCCCCACCGATGACTGCACAATGCTCTGGAGGGCCGTCTAGACACAAGCTGTAACGGGTACGAAATGCGGCTCACAAGTAGAGCTGTGGAAATGTCCTGCAGGCCCACCAGGGAGGGACTGTGCCGCAGGGGAAGTAGCCGCTAGAAGTCTGTCATTTTGACCATCATGGTGACCGTGACAATTTGTCATCCACTTCTTTCTAACGAAGACTAAGGGGTGCTCTGAAACTACATGCAGAATCATTTCCCAGCCATCCTCATTTTTGTGACACACTGGCGATGGTGTAACACGGAAGCCCTCTGAACTTCGAGTGCACAGAGAATAGCACGGAAGTGCATGTGAAGAACACAGTGGTTGGCCTGCGTGAGAGAACTCACAGTGCAGCTCACACTCCAGGGCTCAAGACGCAGGAATGTCTTCCAAATACTACCATGTAAAACCCACTTTCATGCCAGGCATGGTGGTGCATGTTTGTGATCCCAGCCCTCCGGAGGCTGAGGCAGGAGGATCACCTCAATGTCAAGGCTACTGTGGGCTACATAGTGAATTAAAGACCAGCCTGAACTACAGGGTGAGACTTTGTCTCAAAAAACTAAAATTAAAAAAAAGACACTTTCATGCTCTTATATGTTTGGCACATCAAAATCTAACTCAGCAGCAAGATATGTGAGGGCACCTGGCTTTTAAAAATTCAGGACAATGCGCTTAAATCTCCAATATCAAGCTAGGACTTGATGAATTGGAGGTGGGCATTTCTTTTCACAGGTATGAAGACAATCGAGGAGAATTTCCTTTGTGATTTTCAAATAGGAGAGTGCAGAGAGGACCTGGGACCAAACGCCACAAAAGGGATTTGTTCTCGTGGCCAGCAGCTGTCACCCATACTTCCGGTGTGACAAGCCAGACACTGAGTCTCTCTCATACTCTCCCAACACTCTATCATCTTGCAATTATTCGAGAAAAGAAGCAGAGCAGAAGCAGAGGAAAGACAGCTCGGGGTTCCCTGTGCCGTCCCCTTGAGCGACCGAAGAAGGAGGGACTCTCCTGAGCATCCCTCTTTCACGCCTCGATGATGACACTGCGGTGATGATTATGCTGGTAAAACGTGCAGAGGAAACCTGTTCTGTGTACAGAACAGAGTATTTTCCACAGTGCTTCGCTTTCCCAGGGGGAACTGATGTGAACCGTGATGCGTCGCCTGCTGTCCTCATCTGTAAAGCAGCCATAGGAATGCGAGCTTTGGAGTCAGCCCAAACTGGTTTCCACCTGTGAGCGGGAACCCGCCACGTCCTAGGAAGCTTGGTCTTCCCTCCGCCCCAACTGCAAAATGAGATGACAGCCATCTCCACCACTGGACACTTTGCACCTCCAGTTATCTGCAGTCAACCGCGGCCCAAAATTATTGCTACAGTGCAAGGAGCAAATAAGACATCATATACAACGATGCTCATACACAGTGTTTGTAGCAGCATGTGTATAATAGCTAAATCTTAGAAGTGACCCATACGCCCATCAACAGATGAATGGAAAAAGAAAATGTAGTACCCACACACAATGGAGTCCTGCTCTGCCATAAGGAAAGATAAACTTGAGTCACTCGTAGCAAAATGGATATACCTGGAGACCATGATGCTAAGTGAAATAAATCAGACACAAGCTTAAATTATCACATTGTTTCTCTTACCTAAGAAACATGAAATAGAGTTGGGGATTTAGCTGGCCTAGCAAGAGCAAGCCCCTGAGTTTGATCCCCAACACACACAAAAAAAAAAGAAACCCAAAATAAAAGTAGATAATGGGAAATAGGGAACTAGAGCTCTTGAAAAAGTGAAAGGGATCAAAAAATGGAGGAGGATGAGAAAGGAGGGTGAAAGGATGTAAAAAGAATTAAGATGTGGCATGTACACGCACCAGCTTCCCACAGGGAACGTTATCAGTATGTACTACAAACATGTACTAACAAAGAATAAAAACTATAAAAAGATAGTTTGTGAGAGAACACATTCATATAACTATTATTTTAGTATGTTGTTATAATAGCTGTGTTTTATCATTAGTTGTGGTCGATCTCTTACTGCGCTGAATGTGGAAGCTGAAATTTATCACACGTTTGGGTGTGTAGGAAGAGCAGCGTGGAAAGCTCAGTCCTGACCTGGGCTTTGCGTGTCCCCCCGGGGGAGGCTCAGCTGTGCGGCCCACCATGAGGAGCAACGTGCGGATATGATATACACGGCCCTCGTCCCAGGCCGGCACACAGGGAGGCTCAAGGGTGGGCAGGGCCCTTCCTCCAAACCCCACTCCTCTTACTGCATCCCGTACTTTCTTCGAACAGGGGATAGAATGACGACACGAAGAGTTAATATTTTTGGCTTTCAAAGATCTAGTGTGGATATGTTAATTAATCAGTGACACTACCACAGATATGATGAAGATTTTTCATAAGTCCTCCAGGCAAAGAAAAAAATGGAGATCAAATGATAAGAGACAAACTCCTAGTTTAGTCTGAGAAGTTGTGATGTCTCCTTTGAGGAAGTATTCATTGCTATAATACGTGACATAAAGAAATTAATAGATAAAGTTGGTGTGGGTAAGAACATCAATGTATGCCAGCAGAACAGGGTATGCAAAGGCCCTGAGGCTGATGGCCACCTCGGGCAGGGTGGCTAGTGCTTGGGGAATAAAAGGGATGGAACTGGCTGCATGGGTCCCAGCCACAGTCGTAGGCAGAGTTCACGTCCTCCCACTGTGTCTGAGAAATCAGGGAATAAACCAGCTCAAGGGTTGCCAAGCTGTTTCCGGGAATGGTCAGGGGACGATTCACCAGGCTTTGTAGGGCGTGGTCCCTGCCCATTCACTCAGCCCTGCTGTGATAGCAAGAGATTGACCAGAGAGAGTGTGGATGACCAGCATTAATTTCCACATGGCCAGAAACACTCTTCTTTGGACTTTTTTCAACCATTTGAAAGTATAAAATTAATTCTTAGCTCGCAGGCTCTTATTTGCAAACTGAGTTAGCTGACTGTTGGGTTTTCTTCTAGCCAATTCCCATTATGTCCAAGTCACTCCAAGGACACGGGTAGGAGACACATCGCAGTGTCAGCCTGCCCTGTAACTTTGTCCGAGTTCTGATCCAGCCGAGAAGTCCCACCATGGAGAAAGTATTAACTGGCTGATTTGGAAGACAAAGTTGAAAGAAACACAAAATGAACGAATGGATGAAAGAGTTCATGAATCAACGAAATGAGTGTTTTCAGTAAAGAGGATCTATCTGGCTCCCAGCAGCAAATGATCTTTACCCACGCTAGGAATGTTCCTTCATTTTCGTATATTTCTCCAACAGTGTTCACAATCAAAGCCTTGATTTGCATAGCAAATTAGAAACGTGTGTGACTTGACCGACGAAAACTGGTATCAAAAAAGATCAAGAAGCCGGGCCTGGTGGCGCAAGCCTGTAATCCCAGCATTCTAGGAGGCTGAAGCAGGAGGATTAGCCTGGACAACACAGGACTTAGTGAGAGACTGTCTCAAAATGAAAAAATTAAAAAAGGTTGAGGACGGAGCTCAGTGCAGAAACAAACAAACAAGCACAAAACAACAACAACAAAAACCGTGAAGAGATTAAGAAAGGAAGCTGCAGGTGTACAGGTCTGCTGGGAGAGGCAGAGGCCTTCTTCCAACCCTCCTCCCTGAAAGTGAGTTTGCTCAAGCCAGCTAGTACAAAAGACGCAATTTTCTATTTCAAAAACGAACCTGGGGGTGAGGAGCAAGAAGCCTAGCGGTTAAAGAGAATCGGAAAGCAAAGGCACAATTGCTCCTAGTCTGTCATTTCCCCCACAGAGTAGTAAATAAGAGCTTTGATACATAAAAGCAGTTATCAAACAGTAACAAATTAGTTCTTCACCATCTGTGATCCACGAGGGAGGGTGACAGTTTCCATGCAAGATTCTCAAATATGAAATCAACTATTTATGAACCGGGTTCAGAGTCTCCGTGTCTCCCCAGCCTCTGAAAGCCGAGCCACAAGAAAGCAAAGCACCAAGCTTTTCGGCTAACAAAAACAGCCCGTGTGACTCCTCTTGGTAAAATATGCTAATTACCGCCTGGCATTTGTAAACAAGATGTTTCCTTCCACTCCGCAGAGCACCAGAGTTCCATACTCTCACATCCCTTTAGAGAAACCAGCTTCCTGCGGGAGGCTGGGGATTCAAAGGCCTCCAGGCAAAGGAAGACACCCTCCCTGCAGACCCAGCTCTGGAATCCTGCCTGCTGTCTGTCAGTCCGATTCTTGGGTCCCCCAAGTCTCGCCTTTGGGCTCCCCTGCAGCCAGGCACCCTGCCTCAGCTTTCCACAGTATTTGCGGCCCCAGGAGGAAGATTCGATTGATCTCACCACTGGCCTGGTCCCGCCACCCTGTCTCCCTCCTGCCCGTCCTGGGTGTCCACAGGAGAAAGCAGAGGATGCCAGGCCCTGCACCCCACCCAGCGCTGGACTCCACCCAGTGCTGTTTCTCTTCTGTTTACCCGAACCCTGGACCCTGTAATATAAGCTACTTTCTCGAGGGCTCGCACAGCCCCAAAGAACCTCCTACCCATTCCTACTTGGGGATCTGGCAGAGTTTGTAAATGAAAGCAAGTGGTTTTCCACATACCCAGGGAAAAATTACCACCAGGATGTTTGATTTAACTCCCTTTCTTGGTCGTAAGCCTTTTCCTCCCCTGGTGAGTTATTAAAGATTTTCACTAATTTTTTTCATTTTTTGTCTTTTTTTGTGATACTGGGAATTAAATCCAAAGCCTGAACACTGAGCTATACTCCCAGTCCTTTTATTTATTTATTTATCTGTTGAGATGGTTTCCCTAAGTCACTAAGTTGCCCAGGTTGGGGTCAAACTTGCAATCCTCCTGCCTCAGCCTCCTACAGCGCTGGGATTACAGGCATACACCACCACTTTTTTCCCCTGTGGTGCTGGGGATCAAATCCAGGACCTCTCATGTGCAAGGCAAGCCCTCTACCCCTGAGCCACATCCCCAGCCCGCTTCCATTACCTTGCTTCACTATTTTGTTCCCTTCCTCCTCCTCATCCCCCTTCTCCTTTGCTCTCTCTGTCCATTAAGAAGAGGATGAAATTACATAAATAACAATTTATTGCATTTGCAATTTCCCATAATACTACAGAAAGAGAAATTCCTCATTTGCCATCAGAAAAAGAGATATCTTCAAGGCTTGTCTTGCAGCCACCACTCAGGATGCACGCCAGGCGGGTGACTTCAGTATTCCAGCTCTGCTCTCCTCCATGAAACAGGGTCAGTGAAACGGGTCAGATGGGGACTCTGTGCATGGGAACAGCTGCGGCCTCATACGTGAGGTGTGCGAAAGCTACGAGCAGAATCTGGGTGTGCAATGAGAACCTGTGGCAAGTGGTGTAAGCTCCGTGCACTGCAAGGAAGATGGTGCCAACAGGACCCTTCGCGAACGAGGTCTCTCCCTCCGGCTCCATCAGCCGGTGGACCAAAATATGCATCCGTGTGACAGGGACTTGGAGTGACTCCGCGGAGCACTGCTCAGCCAGGTCCTGGCCTGAGGCTTGGCCTGCATCATTTGATTTTCACACAGAGAACATCAGCAGAGGCCTGCAAACAGGCTTCACAAACCCAGGTCCCGGGCTGCCTTCCTCTCGTGCTTTGCAAAGGGAAGAGGATCTCTGTTACTTATTTACAGTATTTATTCTGTACTGACTTAATTCAGACCAAATCACACTCCAGCCAGAGAAACAACAGCCTGATGAATTTTTAAAGCAATTTTCCAAAATAAGTCAGTGTTTTTGGCTCAGGATTAAGTATGAGACGTTTCCACCCTGAAGGAAGCATTTTGCTTTGTTGTCTGGTGAATGTTAGAAGACACCCAGCAAGCGCCGTTCCACAGAGACCCCGCTGTCTTAAACTAGCAATGCAGCTGACTCCCCAAAACTTAGGGAGCTGTCCATTTTAAAAACTATCATTTCAACGATCCGTTATGTGGCAGGCGCCAGATTACATATCATTAAATTTTTTAATTCTGATGCTATTATCTCTACGTTGCAGATGTAGGAACTGAGATTTGGAGACGTTTTGTGATTTCTAAAAGATCATGGCACAAAGAAGGCAAAAAATCAAATGAAAACTTCTCTACTTCAAACCCTTTGTCTTCCCAAGATTCCACCAAGAAGCAGTAAATGAATTCGGTAAAGTCACGGCATACACAGTCAGTGTACAAAAGCCACTCGTGCTTCCACACATTAAAAGCAAACTATCTGACGAAGAAATTAGGAACACGGTCTTACTTCTAGTGGAATAAAAATGAATAAAATCCATAGGAATAAATTCAGCCAAAAAGATGAAATATCTATAGCTGAAAACTATAAAACATTGGTGAGAGAAATTGAAGAAAACACCCAATAAATAGAAAGGCATCCTGTTTTCATGGATCAGCAGAATCAATACTGTCAAAATGTCTGTACTATTCAAAGCCATCTACAGACAGCAATACCTACCATAATTCCAATGTCATTTTCCCCAGAAATCGAAAAAATTCTAAAATTCGTATTGAACCACAAGAGAACCCAAATAGCTAGAGTATTCTTGAGAAAGAAGAGCAAAGCTGAAAGTATCAGATTTCCTGATTTAAAAGTATTTTACAAATTTATCATAATCAAAACAGTATGAAATTGACATAAACACAGACATATGGATTAATGGAACAGGTTAGAAAATCCAGGAATAAACCTGCTCATTTAGGGTCAACCGATCTTCAACAGATAGCAATAAAGCACAATGTGCAGAGGATAATCCCTTCTATAAACGATGCTGAACAAACTGGAAAAGCCACACACAAAATAAAGAAACGGGATCTTCTCTTATACCACAGACAAAAACCAACTCAAAATAGAGACTTAACTATGAGACCTGAGACTGTAACATGCCAAGAAGCAAACAGCGAGAAATCTCCTTGACGTTAGTCTTGGAAATGACTTTGGGGCTATAATACCAAAAGCACGAGCCACAAAAACAGAAGTAAACCAGTCGGACCACATCAAAGAAAAGCAAAGGAAACAATCACCAAAATGAAAAGCCGTCAGAGAAAATATTTGCAAACCGTATATTTCATAAAATAGACAAGGAACTTGTACAATCCAACAGTTTCAGTAAATAAATAAAATATTAAAATAGGCAAAAGAATAATTTTTTTTTCCAAATAAAACATGCCAATGGTCGGCCAGTATGAGAAAAGCTGGTAGACATCAGTAACTGATGGGGAAACACACATCAAAATCACCATGAGATATCACCACACTTTTCGGATTACTATAGTCAAAAAGCAAAAGATACCAAGTGTGACAGACATAGAGAAAAGAGAACTACACGTTGTTCATGGGGATGTAAATTAAACCAGACATTATGGGAAAAGTATAGATTCCTCAAAAAATTTCAAAAAGAACTACACCCAAGCTAGTCTGTGGTCTAGCATCACTTGAAAACTATTTTGATATAGATAGATCACCATAGACACAGATATAGATGTAGACATAGATGAATATTATTCAGACTTAAGTAAGAAAATTCTGCAGTTAACAATAACATGAGTGTACCTGGAGGACATTATACTCAGTGAAATTAGCCAGACAAACACCGCATGATCTCACTTGTATGTGGAATCTAAACAAGCTGAATGCTAAAAAACAGAAAGCAGAAGGACAGTTACCAAGGGCCGGGACAGGGGACACAGGAACTTCTTGATCAAAGGATACCAACCATCAATTAAAACAAGAACAATCCCTTGGGACTTTGTCCATCGTATCAGGCCTATAGTGAGTAATAATGTATTGTGTCCTTGAAATTTGCTGACAGCAGACATCTTATGTATTGTCACTTCAAAAAAACAAAACATACTTTGAATATAAACACTTCTTATTTGCCAACAATACCTTGTTATAGTCTGGGTCTTAAGTGTCACCCAAATGCCCATGTGCTAAAGGTTTGGTCTTCAGTGCACAGCACTTTGGGGAGGTAGTGGACCTTTAAGAGGTGGGGCCTAACTGCAGGAAGTGAGGTCATGGAGGGGGTGGACTAGAAGGGGATATGGAGACCCTCACCTCTTCCTTTTCCCTCTTTGACTTCCTTTTATTATGAGATGAGAAGTTCTGCTCCACCACACTCCCTCTGTGACATTCTTCCTTGCCACTGGTCCAAAGCAGCAGGCCCAGAATAATGGGATGAATGTGTCTGAATGGGGCAGGGGGGACTGTGAGAGGGATTCATGGCAACGTATCCTTTACTGTAACATTTTTTCTTTTAATTTAAAGATGCATCGTATGTTTTGATCACACCTGTAAAATGTAAAATTGGGGCGATAATACCTGCATGGTCTACCTCTCAAGGATATTAAGGGGATCTAACGAGGTAACGTGAAAGGTATGATAAACTCTGGAAAGGGCAGGGCGGGAAGGGGAAGGAAAGGGGGAGGGAAGAGGGGTGGGAGGGGGGAAATAGCAGTAACTTCCCCTCTGCACACTCATGCTGAACGCTCCGCAGTGCCCAGCCCTGCTCTAGGTCCAGCCCCCCAGTCCTCCTAACTGCTCCAGGCTGCTGAGTTTGGCCAGACCTGTGGCAGGGTGGAAGAACGCTGATAGAAAGAGCTATGTTTCCACCCAGCACCACTCCCTGGCGCCTGCTCCGTGACGGACACCACGTTCAGCCAGAGGCCAACAGAGCCCACCCGCAGGCACCTACTGAGCCACCATGTTGAACCACATCACTGGCTTCACAGCGATGGACTTTATGGGGCTGCTATACCAAATCACCACTAAGCAGGCAACTCAAAGCAAGAGAGGTGTATTCTCCCACAGAAAACTGAAATCAGAGTGTCTGCAGGGTGGGTTCCTCCCTCGGAGCTCAGAGGGAGGGTGGTTCCCTGCATCTTATAGCTCGTGGTGCTTGCTAATCATTCTTGCTATTTCTTGGCTTGTAATGGCTCTCTCCCTCCCTCTCACTCTCTCTGTCTCTCTCTCTCCTTGTGTTTTCACTTCTTATAAAAATGTTGGTCATGAGACTAGAGTCCATCTCAAGACAACATAACTTTATCTTCACTAATGGCATCTGTGGAATCACTGCTTCCAAATAAGGTGGTTGCTGTGAACTCAGGTGTGTCCTCCTGGATGCACATATTGAGCCCTCACCCCAGCGTGAGCTTTTGGAGTCGGGGCCGGCCTAAGGAGGCGGCTGACAGAAGGCTTATGGGTGGGCTGGGGTCCCACATGGCTAGAGCCCCCCATGCCACTTGAGGACCAGGCCACCTGCAGCTTGAGCAGAACCCAACCAGGCTGGCACCCTGATCTCAGATCTCAGACCCCAGACCCCAGACCTGTGAGAAACACGGCGTGTCTAAGTTTGAATCACTCATTTTGTTACAGCAGCCAAAGCTAACTAATACAATCATGTTTAGAGATTCCCAGGGTGCATGAATTTGAGCAGGAAGCTATTTGCCCCATGAGAGCTAGCAAACACCAGTAGCTTTTTTTCTTCAGAGACTTTGCTCAAGGAGGCAGAGAAACATTAAGTTATTTAGCAAGTTCTTCATTTATTTGGAATGGAAGTTTTCATTTTTCTGAAAAATTACAAGGATTCCCCTGTTCCTGAGGAATGCAAGGCAAATGATAAATTTCTGAAATAATGGGAATAATGGCTATTCTTACTGTTAGCTCCACAGGCTGGCAGGTGAGCTGATTTAGAGACATTTGCTTTTCGTGTGTTAGTGCTTTGGCTGGTTTGGAAATATTTTTGTTGAAGTTTGGGCTGGCAGTCTCTGCACACACACTCATGATGCTGATCTTGTGTGGAGATACGGTACCAACTTTAGGCAATACTGCCCAACTTGTCTCAAGACCAGTGCACATCCTAATTCTCCGTGGTGCCCATTGCCCTGGGTGAACGTGGCTGAATAACCTCATCTTCACTGGCCACAGAGCACCCTCAAGTTCAAGTGTGAATCCGAAGGCCACACTTGCCTTGGCACAAGTTGCTTGTACGTTTGGACTGAGGAGGTTGATGAGGGAATTTGAAGGGGTGGAAGGGTGCATGGTGGGAAGGGAGAGTTCCTATACGTTCCTTACCTCTACATAAACTCAAATCGTGTAGCCAACTTACTTATGCTAGAAAATTTTAAATGAGTATTTTTTTTCCTGGAATCTTTCCTTCCATCCCCAGCTTGTTCCCACAGCTCTTTATTTTCAAGGCACAGGACTCAGAAAATCATGGAGCTAATATTGCCTGGTCTCCTTCCTGGACTAGCAGAACAAGGCAGCAGTCACTTCGTGGATGGATCACTTCTAACACTCAGAGTACAAAGAACCACTAGAGCAATATGGAAAGCTCGCCTGCCATTAAAAGTGGTTTAATCCGAAGCAGCCCACTTTAACTGAGCAGTTGCTGTTGCCAGTTGCCGTGCCCTGAAAAAGATTACAATGGTCATTCTGGCTACCAGGGAGCTCATAATTGTAGGAAACACACAGCTGTATGTACCAGTCCTCTCACCTGGAGTGGTTTTAATTGACCTTTCCAAGTCTCAGCTTTCTTACCCATACAATGAAGACGTCACTAATAACCATGCACAGCACAGAGTTGTTACGAGGAGTAAACAGATTAAAATGAAAACAACACATAGGATAGTTGCTGGTAGCAGGGTGAGGGGAAGCGTTTTAGGGCAATGACGTGCCCATAAGTGTATAGCTCATGATCAGGCAGAAACGTTTACTGAGGAGCACAAGGGACAGTTTCAGTATGGACCAAGCCACGGGGAGCGCGCTGTCACAGACAGGGCTGGGCTGGATGGCCGCAGCCCACGTGGGAGCTGGCCGCAGGGTGACCCCGCTACGCCACAGCCTCGGGAAATCTCTTCTCTCCCTGAACTGAGCCTGCTTTGTGCTTCTAGAAGTACCTTTGGATAGTGCCCTTCGGATATTTTCTGTGACCATATTTTGCTTTGGTATCGCTTTGTTTGTCAGAGGTAGGGAATGAGCCAGGGCCTTTCGACTGCACTACATGCCCGGTCCTTTTAAAAATGCTTTATTTAGAGACAGAGTCTCATTAAGTCACTAAGTTCCCTAGGCTGGGCTTGAACTTGCCACCGCTTTTAAGTCACCTGGAGGGGTTCCTGTGGCTTCAGCTGTGATTTCCTGTGTTCTCGCCCCAAAGAGGGGCCACCGTTTCTAAAGAAGCCACTTGGAGGACAACAGTCAGCCCCTTCTATTTCTTTCCAGAACTCTTCTTGGGGTTAGCCCAGGGGACCCTCATGTGCAAATGCTCCCTCTCTTATCATTTAGCAGACATGCTCATTGGGTTCAACTCTAATTGCAACTAAGAAGAGCCACAGCAAGTTAATCCTGCTCCGTTTGTGCCTCAGAAATACTTGGTGTAAAAATCACAGAATTCAGACTGCTTGGCCAGACCATGTGTCCTGTGTTACCAGTTCTCGCTCAGCACATCCACTAAATGATCAAGTACTAAAAACTGATTGCAGTTTCTATGGACCGCAGTAAAATCTGAAGATTACATAAAATTAGGGTGGTTTGTATTTAGTTGCTAGGGATAATTTTCCTCAACTGAATGAAGTAATTACAAACAGGTCTTTGCTTTCCTTCTCTTTTTCAAAGACTATTCATCTCTTTAGAACTTCGTTCATTTTGAAGTCCTGAGTAGGAATATATGGTACGGATACAACACTGACTTGTAAAAGAGCTTTCTCACACGTATTCAAGAGTTTGATGGTGACATTCCCACGGCCTGATGTTTTCCCAAACATGAAATTGTACACCAAAAAAATCTTCAAGGAATACATCAAAATGTCTGAAATGTGGACATTTTCATTGATTTTATGAGCAAACTTGCAGGTTCCTGATTCCTGTTGGGATTAAATTTTTCATAAATCTCATAACTGTAATGGAAAAATCAGAGAAGACCCATCGCATTTCTTGAAGTACCTTTGAATCCAACTCTCTCTTTCTTCCTTCCTTTTTTCCCTCCTTCTTTCTTTCTGTGGTACTGGGGATTGAAGCCAGAGACTTCACACGGAGCTGTATCCCCAGCCTTTTTATTTTTTGTTTTGTGACGTGGTCTTGCTAGGTCTCTTGGCTTTCGACCAACAAATCAAAAATTACTGACTTCAGGATGTGAGTGTCACCTGTGTTCGGAATCGGTCACCTCCACCTCTGGCTTTCCACACACCCAACCTTCCAGGTCTGGCGTGTCCGTGCGTCCCCAGGATCCCCACCTGCTCACAGCGGCCAGTCTCACTGAGGCAAACGGTCCTTCATAGCAGTGGTCACCTTCCACTCGGCCGTCTTCACAGGCATGTGACTGTCTGCTACCCGTGTTCCTTGCTGTGGCTTCATGTGGCTCCTTTTCTCTCTCCACGTGTGCATTTGGGCTGATCTTGTCCTTCAGTTGAGCAGGCAGCCTCTGTAAGGAACGGGGACTCCACCTTCTTTCCTGCTGGGCCCCCACACTGAGCCCTGCTGTTGAGGGTCTTTATAGAGCTTCCACTGGCCACTAGAGATGAAATTCAATCTCTGGCCCCTCTTCCATCCTCAGCGGGGGCATCCTGGATGCTGACGATCTGAGTGCTAATCACTAACCTTTAGCACATTTTTCTGATGCCAGCTGCACCCAGAGCTCTCCAGCGCCCACTCCCTCCAGGAACTGCTTCAGCAGCAGACCACAGACGGCCCCTCCCTGCTTGCTGGGGGCTCTGCCAAGAACCAGGGACAAAGAACAAATGCCTTAGCCCCAGTGTGAGATGTGGAGAAGGGCCCTGGAGCCGGGCCAGTCTCTGCCCCGAGAAGCCCAGTCTCCCAGCACGGTCCTCATCGCCCTGGTCCCCAGCCAGAGATGAACAAATCCTACCGTAAGCACAGGACTGGGGCAGGCACCGGGCTGCTAGGTGGTAAAAAACAAAACAAAATGAAACACGCAGAGTGTTTATAGTTTAAAAGTGCATTACAGTAAAAGACACAGTGCCATGAATCCCTCTGAAAACCCTCCCTCCCTTCCAACACACTCGTCCCATCTCTCCTGCCGCTTTCTGCAGCAGCTCCGGAAGTTACCTTCCCTCAGGTCTGATGGCACCTTGTGTGTGTGCTCTATTGCTGCTCCTTCTGAAGGCCGAGCTGGGTGGCTGTGGTCATCCTGACCTCAAAAGGGCAAGAAAAGGGGTCAGAGGGCAGAGAGCATGGCCAGGCCACCCTGCGAGTGAAAGGACTCGGCTGTCCAACTCTGACACAGAGCTCCATCTCCTGCAAGCCACATTTCAAGGACATCACTACAGTCCCACCTGGGACCCCTCCAGCCAATTTTCCCAGGGAGACTTGTCAAAGATCCGCTCTACTGCCCTCTTGGTGTCTGTTTTTCTTCCCATATCCTCTTGACACTTGCGGTGCTATCTCCTGGGGACCGTATAACACTAGAAATGGCGCTTGGCCACGGTCTCTGTCTTACAGGGTGTGCTGTGGTGGGCTGGTAGCTTCCTTGGGACAAGCCCAATTTGCTGGGACATGAGCTGTCTGCTCCCATCCTTCCTGGGCTGGCTTGAAGGAGGCACCCCAGGGCGCGTGGGCATAGCCTCCACCCCTGCAGGCCTCAGGCTCCTTCTGGCCAACGCATATTTTAACATGAGCAGCCTTCTGAGCTGGTGACCATCTGTCTGCTCCACGCCCTGCAAACTCCACCTCGCAGGCTCTCGCATGAGGCTCCTGACAGATCTCCTTATGCAAAATCCAGAGGACCTCTCATCCACATCCAACTTCACAAATCTTTAACAGTGTTTCTGTCTGCAGATGGACCTGCCAGGCTGACCCACTGTCCTCAGAGTCCCCTTAAATCACATAAGATTTAAAGGCCAAATGAGATGATTTGTGTGAAAATGTATGAAATTTCTCAACCACAAAGCACCAAAAATTCCTTTTTGTTATAATTTGTATTTGTTGACACCATCATTGGCTTTGAAAAATCAAGTATATTCCAAATCAGCCTATGGATTTTTGGATTTTACTCATTTACACTTGACCAAATATTCCAGATGAGAAGCAGGTCACCATGGCAACTGCAGTGGTGGTAAGCTGGGCTCCCCACCTTCTGGTCAGTGTCTTCAGTGGGCACTGGGAGCCACAAGGGGGTCTTCAGTGGGCACTGGGAGCCACGGAAGTGGTGACAGGGATGAGTCTAAGGGGGGGGGACTCACATCTGTCCAAGGTGGTTCCCAGGGCTGTGTAGAGGATAATGCTCTTTACAGTAAACGCTCCCAGAGTTGAGGGACTCCCTCGCAAAGAACCCCATGGCCTGGTTTCAACTGGATTATCTTACCAAATAGAGTCTTTTTTCCCCTAAAACCACCAGCAAAGCTAGATATATGCTGGACGCCACTGAACAGAAGGAACAGCACATGGCTAGTCCCAAAGGACATGATAATTTTAGCAAGAATTCACTGAGTATCGTGTGCCCAGCACTGTGCCAGGTGTAATACCTAAATAGTCACTTCTTAGAGAAGGAAGACGGACAGCTCCTTGCTTCTTAAGACTTTCTGTAGACAGAATTTAATTCAATGCTTTTTCTTTCTTTCTTTTCTTTTTTTTTTTTTTTTTTTTGTGGTGCCGGGGATCGAACTCAGGCCCTTGTGCTTGCAAGGCAAGCACTCTAATCACTGAGCTAAATCCCCAGCCCCCTCAATGCTTTTTTTCATTAATTCATTTAAGCAATTTTTTTTTCTTTGTGCTACCAAGAACTGAACCCAGAATTTTCATATTGAGTTACATCCCCCGCCTTTTAAAAAAAATTTTAGGGATTTATTTATTGTTAATTTATCTTTTATTTTTATTAGCGCACATGTTTGCAGTATATAATGGTCATATTCACTGTGGGGAGTTGGGTCTTGCTGAACTGCCCAGGCTGAATATGGATTTGCAATCTTCCTGTCTCAGCCTTCCAGAGTGTTGTACTTATAGGCATGTATCATCATGCCTGACTTCAAGCAATAATTTCTAAAGATATATTATATGCCAGGGACCGTGTTAGCAGTGTTTCTAAAATATACTCTGTAGCTAAAGTAAATGGTCTTCTGACCAATTGCCCGAGAAGACTAGGAAGCATGAGAAAGAGCCTCAGATGAAAGCCTGGAGATGCCTTGAACCCTTGTCCGTTAGATGATGGCCCTTGACAAGTTCTTCCCTGAGGCCTCTGCACTGACCTCTGAGACCAGCCCCTGAGAACACAGCTTTGAGTTTTGGCTCCATGAAATAAAACCCAGCTTAAGGACAGGCCTGCCACAGGAAGGCAGAATCACATGCTACCTCTACTGCTGCTGGCGACAGTGAAGATGTCCCCACTCAGGTGCCACAGCAGCTTGTCGCAGATAAAATGTGGCGTGAGCCAGCCTCTCCGGAGGCTCCTGGCTCCCGTCCACCAAGCTCCAAAGAAACCAGCCACTGGGGAGAGCAGCCCATGACTTGGATCAGGTCCTACTGCTCATGCGTCAAGCCTCTGTCCAAAGGCCAGTGCATCCTGGGGTCTGCCATCACCCTCAGGGACAAGATATCCATACTGTGCCCAGTCTTTGAGTCCTCAAACTTTCAGTGAGGTGAATGTTGTTCTTTAAGCCACAAGTATCTCACTCGTACAAGCATCAGCTTATGTCTGTGTACGACCTAATGGCACATGCACTAATGTACACACATACAGTCAGGTGCACACACACATATACACATTCATGCACATACATACATGCATACATACAGTCTTGCGTGGATAAACACATGCATACATATGTGTGTACACAAATACATTCAGGATGCATATACACACTTAGGTATGCAGGCAAATATGCCCAGGCATGCAATATGCATACATGTTTGCATACATGCATGAATACATACATGTACACATCCACTCATGCATCACACTCATACACGACTGCCCATACTCAGGCATGCCCACTTATTCATCCGCACACATGCGTACCCAGAGATGCACATACACATGCACAAACTCATGAATGCACGCAAGTATTCAGGTGCAAATACATACATATATGCACAAACACATACACACACTCTTGCATGCATGAACACAAATACTCATGCATCACACACTCATGTGTGCACACATATATTCAGTCATGCCTGCCCACATTCATGCATACACACAGTCAGGCATGCATACATACATGTGTATGCTCCTGCACACATGTACGTCCACACATACACACTCATGCATGCACACATTCCTGTACATACTCACACGTGCATGCACACATTCTCGCAGGTATATAGGCGGTACCGGCTGTGGCCACTGGCCTTGTTGGTGACACAGCAAACCCTCTGTGACCAGACCCTGCCCTGTGCAATGGCAAGCTCAGGCAACTATGAGAAGAACCTAACCTCCACTCTTCTGTACTTGGGCTCAATTTTTACTGATGTGAAACAGAAGCAAAAACAAAAGAGTTAGCTTGGGTGCTAGAGATTTTCACTAAAATGAAAAAGTATTTTAAGAAAGTGTAAAAAAGTGTAAAACACGATAAAATACATTGGTCCCCAGAGTTAAAATATGCTGTGTCAATTGGCCTAATGTAGAATCTCTCGATAGAGAGTACTGAGTTTCAATATCAGTTTATATTCCTGATGCTTCGAGCCAACAATGTTAAATGTTCTATGGGATAACCCGTCCCTTGGACTGATTATGCTTTTATGTTGCTAAAGCTAAAATGCTAGGTCTGGTCAACCTGCTAGATTTCTGCCACTAGTTAACAATCTGGAACATGATAGCTGCTTAAATCAAACTCAAGACAAACATAAAACTCTTTGGTCCCTGTTAAAGGACCTAAATGTGTCCTGTGTCAACAAGAGTACAATTGTTCTGAAGTGACAGGAAAGCAACTTGCTGAATGTAGTTTCAGATACTTTAGGTTGGAGAATTAAAGGGAAATTGCCCAATACAATATTATAACCAATATCTCAAATGCAAGGGGACCTCCTCAAACCCAGCACTGACCAACAAGCACCAAGCAAGGAGAAGCTACTCCACAGCCTTTGTGTCTAGTTTGGGGTTCCCTGGACTACGTCCATGATCACGAAACTATTAGGTGGATTTGAGGCCAGGGAATAAATAGGATCAGATTTGTCCAAAAGATACATATTTCTAATTTTAAAAAATAAACCACACTTTTGAAAATCTATTTATTTGTATAACTACAGGCATCAACAAGTACTTTCTACAAAGAGCCAGAGAGTAAATATTTTCAGCTTGGCAAGAGATACACAGTTTCTATCTTGTGGGCTGCAGGCCGTGGTTTGCAGACCTTGATATAATAGAGTAGAATTTCCAAAGAAACCTGTAATTTCTCAAAGATTTGCTTTTCTTTGCTGGGTAGACATCTAAATCATTACTTTTTACAGGAAATTTATGTATATTTTATTACAAATATAATTAATTAGTGCACATATGAATTGCTTCTTCATTAGAGTTCGTTATACATCTTTATGTGGAAAAGATTCTTAGGAATTCATCCATTGCCATTTTTAAAAAATAGAATCGCGGACACACTTTAGGTGTCTTTCTGAAGCCAAACCACATTCTCGGGGCCCGCTCCTGCCTGATTCTAGAAAAGCCACCTACCCATTATTGGAATGGTGCAGTAGTTTCATTTTATAAAAAGAA
>PVJO010007720.1:0-80030 GCA_004026905.1 Hystrix cristata | reverse complement strand
TGATTTGCATCTCTCGAATGACCAGTGATGTTGAACATTTTTTCATATGTCTATCTGCTGTTTCTACTTCTTCATCTGAGAAGTGTCTATTCATTTCTGCTGCCCACTTTTGGATTGGGTCTTTAAATTTGGGGGGTCTGATTTTTTTGAGTTCTTTATATATTCGAGATGTTAGTCCTTTGTCAGAGGAATAGCTGGCTAAAAATTTTTTCCCACTCTGTGGGTTGTCTCTTCACTTTGTTGGTAGTTTCTTTTGCTGTGCAAAAGCTTTTTAACAAGACCAGGTCCCGGTTGTTGAATCTTTGTAATATTTCCTGGGCAACTGGGGATTTGTTCATAAAGTCTTTGCCTACACCTATGTCTTCAAGAGTTCCACCTATTCTATCTTCCAATAGATTTAGTGTTTCTGTTTTAATATTTAGATCTTTGATCCACTTTGATTTCAGCTTAGTGCATGGGGAAAGATACGGGTCTAGTTTTAACCTTCGGCATGTGGAAAGCCAGTTTTTCCAGCACCATTTGTTAAAGAGACTGTCTTTCTTCCAGTGAGGTTCTTTGGCCCCTTTGTCAAAGATAAGGTGACTGAGAGTCACAAATCATTCTTTTGGCAATGTTTTCTTCCATTGAAAATAATCACGTAACACCCGGCTTTTTCCTGGCTCTAGTCCTGATTCTTTTCATGCTCTTAGTTAGAGAGCTTGGCAAGCTTTAGATCAATATTCCCAGCAAAGTAGATTTTTATGGTCCCCAAATTACGGGAGTAATCACCACTAATCCCTAATTATATTTCTCCAGATCCAGGGAGGAAGACTTTTATACTGACATCTCCATTTTGGGAAGGAAGAGACTGAATTAGACTGCTTTGACCATTATGCCATTCCAAGAACATACATGCCTGAATTCAGTAGAGTTCCTTTGGAGTGTTAAAGGAACAGTTAAAATTCCTTTCTTGGATCTATAGTGAATAAAAACAAGAAAATGAAAAACTTCCCAAGTCTACTCCCTAGGGCCAGTTCTTTTACTTCATCTACATCCTCCACAGGACCAAGAAAGGAATTAAAGGAGGAATACGGGAAGGTAGATTTTGCAAACTCTAGAGTCACATTTGGGAGAGAAGCAAGGAGGGAAATAAAAGTACTGGGAAAGTTCTACTAAAAGCGAGTCCATTTCCCAGATGCCTCTTTTATGCTTCCGCCACTTCCAGCTCAGGTACTGTCTTATTCTTCTTCCTGGAATCATTCAAAGACAAATTTTGTAGAACATACTCTGTCCACATGTATCCCTAGCCTATTATATCCTTCCTTCTCCTTTCCAACTCCAAAACATCCTTGTGCTTGTTTTAAAAGCTAATTACACAAGGGTAGCAATTACAGAGATGGCTCTGTAGAAGAACTTGGTCTCAGTCCTTTTATTATTAAGATAAATTCCCTGAATCGAAATATGGACTAATTATCATACTCTCATTCACCACAATATATAGATAATCACTGAAGGAGTATATCAGACAAAAATATACTCGCACATATCTCATGATTACTGTATCTGCTTAAGGCAGCTCCAGATTCAGTCACCAAAGTGCTTGAAGTTGGTATTAGGGGAACTCAAATTTCCCAGAACTATGCAAGAGATATATAAAGAAAAATAAGTGGTCACATACTCATATCAAGGCCAAATTGTGATTATCCATTAGTCTGGAATTCAGTTTGGGGAGCTGTTAATAAGCATAGCATCCATGGCACATCTCAAGCTCCACATACTTAGGAAACTCTTTGCTAACCAACTCAGTATCAAATGTTGCTTTACCCTTATAAGCATTTACTATATTATAGATCACTTATCATATATTTTCATTATTTTTTCTTGTGTCTTATTCACTTATGCACACTTGGGAGATGTCTGGACACAGTGATCTGGATCACTAGCATGATTAATGCCTGGAAAATGCTTCTCATGACAAAGATACTGTTTTGCCTGTTGGATCAGAAGCATAAGAAGCCCAAAGTAACTAGCCAGTAGTCTTAAACTTCCAAATCAATGGAAACATTATTGTATTTCCTAGTAGAAGCATGATTATCCCTAGAACGAGGACCACTAGGCCTGCAGAGCGTACCACTAGGTGGCAGAGCTGGGACAGAAAGGAAAGATTTTGCGTGTGGATCACTAAGAGCAATACTGAATGTTACCACTTCCATTTACAACCCATAATTAACGAACTCATAATATTTGACTATGGGAAAGCAGCACTATATATTAGATGGTGATTTATAGCATAAGTAGCATCCTGTGGAACAGAATACCAGCAGTCCTGCAAGCTATTGCCAGCTACATGGCACAATAACTGGATCTTTAAAAATCATTCCAAATTTCTATCAAGACAGGAGTTGGAGAAAGAATAAAACCAGTGAATTCTATGAGTAAGGGCCCATTGTCACTCTTCATTTGCTATGCAGTGATTCCTCAATTGATAACAATACTGTATGGAATACCATGATGGAGGATAAGACATTCTATAAGTCATGAATGGTAGTTTTGGTAGAAGGATTGCATGCAGAGAAAGAAAATGTTTATCAAGTTAGCTTATTATACTAAGAAAAAAAATTCTGCCACTTCTGTGATGGAAGTGATCCAGTGCACCCAACCTGCCATCAGATAGATGACTGGTCACTCCCAAGAATGGTACCATACCAGGGATTTAATGTCAGTCTTTTTTGCTGGAAGATTGGGCACTCAACAATGGCTTTAGCCAGTGCAGCCTTGGAGCATTGAATTTCATGTTGCTGAGTCCATGTATGACTTCTGCATTGGTCAGCTTTTCCATTGCTTGTACAAAACACCTGACACCCACAAATTAAAAGAGGAAAGGTTTATTTTCTCTCAAAGTTTCAGAAGATACAGTTTTTTATTTGCTGGCTCCAAGGCAGGAACATCATGGCAGAAAGGCATGGTGGAGGGAAGCTGCTCAGTTCATAGTGCCTAGGATGCAGAGCACAGGGGAAGAGTACCAACAAAAGCTATACCCTCCAAAGGTACATCCTCAGTGACCCACCTCCTCTAACAAGGCCTCACCTCCTCACAGCATATTTATCCATGAACATTAATGCATTAATCTATTGGTAAATATAGTGCTTCCATGATCCAGTTACCTCACCAGGAGTCTTTAAATCCAGTCAAAGTGACAATTACGATTAACTGGCATCCCTCCATCCCTGACACCATGGCCACTTTGTTGACAAGCTCATTGGGTAATGACAGAAGTGGTTGGGGAAGAAGGTTGATGATTATCCACAATTGGGTCATCCTATACACTGGATTATTAAAATCTTCCTCCAGTGAGATCATCCTTTGGCAAACATTCATGGGAAAAATATTTTCACTTTTCTACCAGTTAAGAGAGGTCCCTCCAAGAACATTTTCCTCAGATGTCCTTGTTATCAATTTTCTAATCATGCCCTTTCCAAGCCCCACACAACCCTGCCAAACTACTTGTCAGAGACCAATTATCACTATATAACCACACATCTGGTCATTTCTCCTTCTAAACAAATTGAACAAGGCACACTGCTCAAATTTCTGTCCACTGGGAGGATTTACCTTCACCACTGTCCTTTCCCAGAAGTGGACTATCGTGTGTATCTGTCCACTTTCATATGGTACCTGCAAACTGTTCAGAACCATCTGTAAACCAAGCCTAAGTCTTCTCTTTTGTCAACGAATTACAGAAAAGGACTGCTAAAGCCGGAGAAAAATGGCAGTGTGGCATTGCATTATTCTGTTTTCTGTTGCTATAATGAAATACCTAAGTTGGATAATTTGTAAAGAAAAGAGGTTTATTTGGCTCACAGTTTTTAGAGGCTGAAAGACCAAGATCAGGTGACCTTATCTGTTCATCCTCTGGTGAGGTCCTTCTGGCTGTGTCATAACATGGTAGAAAAATAGAAGGGGAAACAGCATGTGCAGAAGGGGATGATCATGTGTCATGGCCTTGTTTTATAACACACACTCCTAAGAGAATTTCCTCACTCTTTGAGACCAACAGTAAACCCTTCAGAAGGCAGTGCTCACAAGACCTAATAACCTTGCCTAAGCCCCACCTCTTTTTTTGCCCCACCTCTTAAAGTTTCCACCACTTTTCAAAACCATTACATTAGAGATCAAGCTCCTAGCACATGACTGTTTGAAGAATATACTCAATCCATATGCAAACTATCGCAAGCAAGAATGGGGACCATGGTTTGGGGAAAACTGGCTATCCACATGTGGAAGATTGAATCTAGACTGATATTTCTCATCATGTACTAAACCAACTAAACCAAAATCAAAATTAATCAGTAACTAAAACAGAAACAACCTGCACAAGAAAAAAATACATAAAACTCTTAAAGTCACAGGTGTAGGCAAAGACTTTCTGAACAGAACCCTAGTTGCATAGGAAATAGTACCAGGAATCAGCAAATGGGATCATATCAAATTAGAGCTCTTCTGCACAGCAAAAGAAACAACCAACAGAGTTAAAAGACAACCTACAGAATGGGAAAAAATTATGCCAGCTATTCCTCAGACAGAGGACTAATCTCAAGAACATATAAAAGAACTCAAAAACATTAAACTCCCAAGATAAAAGACCCAATCAAAAAATGGGCAACTGAAATAGGCAACTTTCAGAAGAAGAAATACAAATGGCCAATAAATACATGAAAAAAAATTCAACATCACTGGCCATTAGAGAAATGCAAGTTAAAAGAACACTATATTTCCATCTTACTCCAGAAATAATGGTCACCTTCAAAAACTCAATAACAAATTCTGGTGAGGCTGTGGGAAAAAGAAACCCTTCTACATTGTTGGTAGGAATGTAAATGTACAACCACTATGGAAGTCAGTATGGAGATTCCTCAAAAAAAATAAAATGAGGAATTCCATTTGACCCAGCTATTCCACTTCCAGATATTTTCCCAAATGTGTTAAAAACATCACATTACAGTGATATGTGTGTATCCATGTTTGTAGCAACACCATTCATAATAGCTAAATCTTGGAAGCAGCCTATATGTCCACCAACAGATGAATGAATAGAGAAAGTGTGTTTACACAAAATGGAGTATGATTGCCATAAAGATAAACTTGAGACATTTTTTTAAAAATGAATGCACCTTGAGATCATAATGTTAAGTGATATAAATCAGACACAGAAGCTTAAATACCACAAGGTTTCTCCCATGTGAAACACCCAAAATATAAATGAATAGCAAAATAAAAGATAACAGGAAGTAGGGAAACAGATGTTTCTCAAAGAAGAAGAGGATCGAGAGATGAGGGAGAGAGGGAGGAAGAAGGGGTGGGAAATGGAATGATAAAAGGAATCAAAAAGTGCTACATACCAACTCCACAAAAGGAATGCATTTTTTTTTGTACTGCAAACATGTGCTAATAAAAAACAAAATACAAAACAGTAGAGACTATGAGCACCTCTTCATGTAACTTACTTATGCTTTCAGGGCTTGCTCAAGACTAAACATATATATACATTGCATCCACTTGATGCTACATTTTTAACTTAATTCATCAAATAACACCCAGTTCAGGATGAGAGAATCATGTTGCATGTAACTTGGTGGCCCATGGTTAAGCATTCGGTTTCTACTAAAGCCCATTAGCTTGCCAAAAAGTGTTTCTCAAAACAGAATTGTTATCCCTCAAAGATCTCAGGGCTTTGCTCCAAAACTCCTGAGGATCTGGGCTGTGATTCACTTACACAGGCCTGCCAAAGTCTCTAAGTAGCATCAACAGTTACCACTGACACTTCAAGCATCAATAGATCTCAATAAACATGTGTCTCAACTTGGCAGAGCAGCTTGTACAGCAGCCTGGACTATTGTACAACCTTTTCTTGCTTTAGAACTGAGTCAGGCATGTTTTCAGCTCATTCAGTAAATATTTCTAATATCATGCTCAAATGAGAAATATGTTGTCTCCAAAATTCAAAACACACACTAGGCATTGTGCCTCTCTTTTGGTTGTTAGAGGGGCCAAGTTCAACAACTAATCCTTTTTCCTAGAAAGATGCCCTGACCTCTGCTGTATTACTGCATCCCTGGGAATTTAAGTGAGGTCGAAAGCAGATGCATTTTAGATTTGTTCTCCACCCACTGAACATTCAAGGGTCTTACCAATAATTATATTGTAGTTGCTACTTCTGCTTCACTGGGTCAAATGATGTAATCCTATTGATGCAACGAAACAGTGTGAAATAATGTCTTGTGGAAAGAAAGGCATTCGAGGTCCTGCAGACTAAATTATGACATAGGACTAGAGAGTTAATATGCCCCTAAGATAGGACAGTGAAGGCATATTTCTGGTCTGCTCTGCTGAAAACAAACCACTTCTTAGTTTTTACTAATAAGTACAGATAAAAAGATTATTCACAGACCAGTAGCTACATACAGGTACTAGTGAGTTAATTTTCTCAAGAAAGAAAACTACATCAGGTAAAGCAGCTGCAGAAGCCACAACTTGCTCGAGTTTAGAAGAATCCATTGCCATTCTCAAAGATCTACTTTGCACACAGGCCAAATGGGAAAGTTGAATTGGGATATGGTAGAAATCACCACTCTTGGGTTCTTTAAGCCTTTAATGATGACACTTCTGTAATCTCTCCAGAAAGGCTGTATTGCTCTTGGTTTTACTACTCCCTGGGTAGAAGCAGTTCTAGTAGTTCCCCCTTGACCTTTCCTACCATAATAACACTTTCTCTGCCAGTCAAGAAACCCATGTGAGGGTTCTTCCAGTTATTCAGCATGTCTATTAAAATTATGGGTTCCAAAAGGGGAAAGGGAAATCATGGAGAATTGTAAATAAACCTGCTGTAAATAGGGATGGAGGGAACAGAAGGGAGGGGAGGGTAGAGGGGGGAGAACCAAGAGACACCATGTACAGGTACAAAACAAACATGTTAAATGTGATCAATATATGGACAATGTGCCAATACATGTTCTTGGTTAAAAAATAATAAAAAATAAAAATAAAAAAAATTATGGGTTCCAAAACAGAAACAAATGACAGGACGGGCATTGTGACACAATGGACCCAATGGAAGACAGATTTAAGTTAAAACTCAATTGATCCTTTGGCCTTTATAAGTGTCATATAGGCCAAGAGATCAACAAAGTTTTAGCTCAAGTCCATTGATTGAATCTCCAGTAATTAGTGCCATTTCAGATCCAGTACCAAATAATTCTCCAAAATTCTGATATTTCCTTTTCCCCAGTGCACAGACACCCTAATAAAAGGCCATGAGTCCCCATAGGGAGTGATGGGGAAAAGATCTGTAACTTCTATCAAAAACCACCTGACTATGCTTATTCCATTGATTGTAGTAATGGTCTCTCGAATCTATGCATATATTCGAACCCATATAATGATTTAACCATTACACCTCAATAACTGTTTAAAAGGTGATATAAATAAATTTCAGAACAAAGAAGCAACCTAAAATTGAATCAGCTAAATGAAAAATGGTGCATTATGCTGCTTATAGTGATCAAGCTGAATTGTTGGTGTTATTCACAGAAAATAAAATACTTACTTATTATTTTATGAGAAAACCAAATCAGTACTTTTATAAAGTGAGACTATCCAAACTAAAACTAGAAAGTGTGCCATCAGAGATGGTAGGCCTGACCACACAGTTTCATTTCCAAATAGGAAAATGCAGCCTCTAATCAGCACTAATTATGGCACCAATGATGGGGATACTCAGAATAAAGACATGGTACCCTACCATCAGAGTCCAGTCAGAAAGAACATAAACAGGCACATCTGCCACACACACATGAACATCTGCTAATAAGCAATCATAGATAACAAGAGTAACGTGTTCAAGGGTACAGTAGTACGTAAAAAAAAAGTTTTAAAAGTCATGTTCCCATCTGTTGGCAATTTGATTACATTTTCTTCTTCCCAGCGAAGTTTATACATATGCTTATAGACATTTAGTAACAAACACGCTCAGTGCTTCCAATCATACATTTTCAAAAAATAGATGTTATACTTATGTGATGATGAAGACATCAACCAGAGACTCTTCCCCAGTAGATGATATAGCTGAGTGACACCAGTGCAGAATTCCATTTATATTTCTTCTTTCCTGCGATATATTTATCTGTAAGCTGTGGGTAAGCTATTCACTCTATATCAGTCTGTAATAAATTTGCTTGCAGCAGATTTCACAGGAAATATCCGAATCACCAATATTAATAAGTTTTTGTGTAATGTTGAGAAGATAGTACTTCTATTTTTGCTGCTCAACTAAACAACTTCTTATTTTTCCTTTGAAAATTTGAGGAATGCTGTCTTCATTGGCTTGAATACCACCTTAAATTTTGAGAGAAATATTTTCAGCCTCCACAGCGGAGTTTGCATAATAACCACTCTACCTTTTATCTCTGCAGCCCATTCACCTTCACATTCAGTTTTCTCAAAGACCAACTGCCATAGCTATACACTGTGAGCTAAGCACTAATTTTTTAGAGGGGGGAAAAATAGAACCAATAACAAAATCTACATTTATGGACTCTTAGCTACAGGCTGTTTCCAATAGGCAGAAGAAGGGATTACTTATGCAAATGCAAAGAGTTGAGGGAAAAGGGCCAGGCCTAGACCACAAAAATCTGAAACAGAAGGTTATTATAGTCTTGGAAATCTATAGCAATGATCTTTCCAGAAATACTTCCCCGTTTAGAACATATTTAGTATCCAGTTTCTTAAAAGGTGCTACTACTTATTTCACAGCTCATGAACATTTTTTTCAGGTAATCTAGTTTTTGCTGAAATAAAATGTTTGTCAGGTAGTGGGGACTTGCCCGACAATGTAATACCTGGGCCACAGCAATCTCATACTTACTTAGCCAGGAGTATCCTCCAACTATTGTGAACGGGACTATTGTCAGTTGTCAGCTCACAATTGACATGTTTGTCCTTAGTGATCTGCCACTGGAGAATAATTGACTAATGAACAGACCTGTGGTCTATTTCACTATGCGAACTCCTCCAGCACCTGTTCTTTCCTCCCTCTCCCAGAGCCAAGGGGTACTCTCAGCTTCAGCTTTGTTCTCTAATTAGCATAACAGAGCAGCTGGTGGCAGAGAACAGTGGAGGGTTCCTATTTCTGTGGAAAGGGAACGAACTGAAAAAGGAAATAAATGCTCCAAAATTAACCCTTTAATTAGGCCTGATAGGCTTGCAAATAGCTACGTGACTTTTCCTTTCTTTATTTTTTTATATGATCTTGTGTAAGATCCATAAGGTTCTACAAAATTCTAACCTCTCCTAAAGTGAAAGGAGGTCTTTAGTGCTTTGGTTGTAATTAAGATCAAATTTCTATTCCAGAAGGACCAACCCAGATGATAACTGCTATATTTCCAGTGTTTCTCATTTAGCTTTATCATCATGTACTATAGAAGTAATCTGTGTAAATGTTTGATCATCTCTACGCACATGTGTGACATTTCCAGAGGGAAAAACTTTTGGGTTTCTATAGCTCTTAGGGTTGTATGTACTTTATACATAATAAGATAAATTCTTATTGAGAGCAAATAATAAAATAGAAACACTGATGCCCAGAATTTGATTGTTGTTAAAGAGACAATGCAATTATTTGTCAATGCAAATTTTTCCTCCAAAGCATTTAGCAATAGGCAAGTCTCTGATAGAAATCCAAAGGAAAAGTCTAATGAATTACCTTAAATCTAACTGTACAACTTTCTAAGTTACTATATTAATTCCGGTCAGCTGACTAACCCAGATCCAAACAAGCTTGTCACACAAACATACACACAAAATGGTTTTGGTACCAAGAGATTATCTGTCTAACTATCCTAGAGGTAAAATACTAATGAATAATAAGGATAATGGATAAGCAACCTCTGAATGCTGCCATCTGTCACCTCTTTCTCCTCCCATGTACATGATTTAACAAAAATCCAAACAAAACACAAGATGACTATTTCGATCCCGTTTATGTTATTAAATATATTAACATTCTTTTCCAGCTTTATACCATCTGTGTTCTTAATCACCGTATTATCTATGTCCCCATTTAAATCAGCAATAAAAATTTTGAAATATGACATGTCCCAGGGCAGATCTCCCTGACACACCACAATAGATGTAAATCTCAGTAGACGTAGATCCATCCAAATCAACACTTTAAATAAAATTGTTTTATCAGTCATAAACCTGTACCCGCAACTTGTACTCTTAATTTCACTAATTTGTCCCATTAAGACAAATATACAATATCTTATAAGCTGTTCCCTTTAAACTCCAAATGGCTTCCCCTATTCCCCTACTCTTCTTATGCGCAAATGCATTCCTTCTCCTATCAAAGTTAGCAGAAATTTTGAGGACACTGACTGGTTGTGGAGTTGAATAACAGAAGAGGAATGGAAAAGTACAGTTTAGAAACCTGACAAAATTCTCTGGTATCCAGATTGCCATGACTCAAGTAACAGGACTCTTGCAACTTTCATTGAAAGACTGAGTCACACTCTAATGTTTTGCAACTTTTTTTATTTAATTATTTTTACCAAGAACATGTATTGATACATTGTATACATAATGATCACAGTCATCAGGGTTATTTTGTACCTGTACATGATGCATCTTGGTTTCCCCTCTTCTCTACCCCTCCCTTCCACTCCCCCATCCTTCCCTATTTGCAGCAGGTTTATTTACATTTTTCCATTTTTTCTCTTTCTCCTTTCTTTTCCCCTTTCTTCTTTTTCCTCCCTCTCCCTTTCTAGTTCTTCTCTCTTTTGGATATTATCTTTCTTTTACATAATACCTATTATACCTCTTTGTCCTTATTTACACTTACAGCTTCTCATATCAGAGAAACAATTTGATGTGTACTCATGAGTGTCTGATTTGCAACTTTTAAAATTATGCCTGTCTTATCACAAAGTAGAATAGGATTGCCTGGAATCAGGCAGCAGGGAAAATGTAGAAATATTGGTTGAAGGATACTAATTTTCAGTTACATAGGGTGAATATCTTTTAGAAATCTAAGGTATAACATGGAAATGGTAGGAAATTATAGTGTACTGTATGCTTCAAATTTGCTAAGAGGGTAGAATTTAAGTGTTCTCACCACTAAAAAGTTTTTTAAAAAGTATTACTGAACACTTACTATATATCAGATATAGGAAATAAACTTATGGACAAAATATGCTTTTGTTAATCAAATCCTGACCTTCTAGACTAACCTCTTCATAGGCTTATAAATATTGCTTACGTTTTTCCTTGTGAGGCACAGACACATATAGAAGCACAATGCGTGTCTGTGCCTCACAAGGAAGCTGTGCCTTTTATTGTATCATCTTTTCTGATGCTTTCATGGACTCTATACCTCTTTTTCATGGAGTTTGAGAACTAGAATACAGCAAAGAGTTGAGATTAATGATATGCTTTGTTTAGTGTTTTTCTCAAGTAATACAAAACTCAAGAGAGACCTGCTCTTCTCCTCGCTGTTAATTCATCTTTGCAATGAGAATTAATATTTCTAGTTAGTACAGAAAACATGAATAAGATGAAATTGAGTCATAAAATTATAAATGAGATGTAATTACACACCACGTGTCTCTCTGTGTGTGAGTGTGTGCTGGGGATGGAACTCAGGGCCTTGTGCTTGCTGGGCAAGCACTCTAACCACTGAGCTAAATCCCCAGCCTCCATGTGTCTTTTTAAATAGTAAGTCTTTTCTATTTCAATTACCTTACTGAGAAATATAATGGGTATGAGAAAATGTAGTTCAACTCAGTTGCAAAACATTTGTTAACACTTGCGAAAACCTTAGTAATTTTTCTGATTCCTAGAAGCCATGAGGTGAGTATCTCTCCTTCTCCATTCCGTTTCTGCCTTGGAATCAGCCAATTATATACAAAAACCTCTGAAACTTACCAACACCCAACCATAGTTCAAAAATATTAAGTAAGAGGCTCTTCACTTTTGTGTTTTTGTATATGTGTGTGGCTTTTTCTTTTTCACCCTGTTCTTTGTTTTCTTTTTCTCCTTTAATCTGGCATACATATGAAAGGTATTTGTATATATGAAAAGGAGAAGAATAATTAATTAGTGCACAAATATAAATGGTATCTTTCATAGGAATGTCAAGTTAACCTTCACCAAAATTAGGTATAGAAAATTCAAACACAACTTGTCTATCAGCTTTCATTGGTCTAAACAGTCTCATGGCTTCTCTCAATCACCAATTATACATCTCTCCTTTCTTTTTCACACTCCTGCAAATAACCTCTGAAACTGCCTCTCTGCCAACCCTCTGCTCTAGATATTTAAAAATATCAACACAGTCCTATCTCTTTTCTCTCACTTGCTATTGTCTCTGAATAGTCAAATAACAGGCAATGAAATAGAGGCATTAATAACGTCTACCAGGAAAAAAACTCAGGACCCAGTGGATTCACCACTGAATTTTACCAGAACTTCAAGCACTAACACCAATACTCCTCAAAGTTTTACATGAAATTAAAAGAGAAGAAGCACCACCAAACTCATTCCCTGAGGCTAGCATTACACCAATACCAAAAGCATAAATCATACATCATGACCGAGTTGGCTTAAACCCAGTAATGCAAGGATAGCTCAACATATTTAAATCAATAAGTGCAAAAAACTGCATAAACAGAAGGAAGAATATAAGTCAGATGATTATCTCAATAGAAGCACAAAAATCTTTGACAAAATCCAGGATCCACTTGTGATAAAACTCCTGACAAAAATGGGTACAGAAATACCTTGGTCGTGATGTATGATATTTTCAGTGATTTGTTGCTTTCTGATCCTCAGTATCTTGTTGAGGATTTGTGCATCCATATTAAGAAAACCGGTCTGCAGTTTTCTTTTTTGTTGAGTCCTTTTTTTTTAACCAAGACCATGTATTGGTACATTGTATACATAATGATCACAGTCATCAGGGTTATTTTGTACCTGTACATGATATATCTTGGTTTTCCCCCCTCTTCCCCACCCCTCCCTTCCATTCCCCCACCCTTCCCTATTTACAGCAGGTTTATTTACATTTTTCCATTTTTTCCCTTTCTCCTTTCTTTTCTTTTTCCTTTCCTTCTTTTCCCCCTTCTCCCTTTCTAGTTCTCCTCTCTTTTGGATATTATCTTTCTTTTACATAATATCTATTATACCTCTTTGTCCTTATTTACACTTACAGCTTCTCATATCAGAGAAGCAATTTGATGTGTACTCATGAGTGTCTGATTTATTTCACCTAAGAGTATGTTCTGAAGGCCCATCCATTTACCTACAAATGTCTCTCGTTTATCCTTTTCTATGGCAGAGTAGTACTCCATTTGTAGAAAAACCACATTTTCTTTAGTCATTTACTAATTGTTGGGCATTTGGGCTGTTTCCAAGATTTAGCTACTACAAATTGTGTTGTGCATATATCGCAGTGGTATGATTATTTTAATTCTTCTGGGAAGATACCAAGCAGAGGAATAGTGTGGTCAAATGGAACCTCTAGTTGTAGTTTTCTGAGGAATCTCCACACTGATTTCCACAGTGGTTGGACCAATCTACATTCCCACCAACAGTGGAAGAGGGTTCCTTTTCCCCTGCAGGCCCACCAACATTTGTTATTGGTTGATTTCTTGATAACAGCTCTTCTTTCTGGAGTGAGATGGAATCTTAGCACTGTTTTGATTCGCATCTCTTGTATGACCAGTGATGTTGAACATTTTTTCGTATTTTTTCGCCATTTTTATTTCTTCATCTGAGAATTGTTTATTCATTTCAGATGCTCATTTTTGGATTGGGTCTTTAAATTTAGGGGGTTGATTTTTTTGAGTTCTTTATATATACTAGATGTTAGACCTTTGTCTGAGGGACAGCTGGCAAAAATTTTTTTCCAAGTCTGTGGGTTTTCACCTTCTCTATTGGTGATTTCTTTTGCCGTGCAAAAGCCTTTTAATAGGATGTGGTCCCAAGAACTGATGTTGAGTCCTTTTATAGTTTCATTATTGGTATAATGCTAGGCTCAGGGAATGAGCAGGAAATGGAAGATGTAGGTCAAAGAAGCATATATGCAGGATGAACAAATCCAGAGGTCTATTGTATAACATAAGGGCCAGAGTTAATCATACTGTGTTGTGTATTGTGTTCAGGTTTTAGCTAAATGAGTAGATTTTAACTGTTCTTTCCCCCAAAAAACACATATAATGGGTAACTAAATGAAATGATGGGGGATATATTGATTTACTTCACTTTAGTAACCATTTTATTATTACACTGGTCCCGCAACATTTTTTGTGCCTCAAAAATACATAGATTTATTTTTAAAAAATGAAAATATGTGGCATGCTATCATTGTTGTAAGAGAAAAGTAATTAAAGAAAGTCCTTGTTTACAATGGTTCAACTTAAAATTTTTCAACTTTATGATAATGGCAAAGTGAAATTATACTTCGAATTTGAATTATTATCTTTTCTGGTGCTAGTGATATGTGGTATAATACTCACTTGCAATACTGGGCAGCAGTAGTAAGCCAAAGCTCCCAATCAGCCATTTTTTGAAGATAAAAGTTCAACGCTATATTGTAGTATGTTGCTGAGCGATGATGGTCACTAGGACAGGCATGTTAACTGCATTTTCAATTCAGAAAATGTTCAATTTAGGATGAGTTTGTCAGGACTTAGCTCCATCATAAATTCAGGAGCACCAGAACACATCTTATTATTTATTTATTTGTTTATTTATAAGAATCAGAACCGATAGACAAATACTGAAGGGTTAAGTATGGCTATGTATGTGAGTAAAATGAGAGTTGTTTCTCTATTTTTGTTCATATTTTCTGATTTTTCTTTTTTGGGAGGTAGAAGAATATTTTCTCTTTTTTTCTTTTTTTTAAATTTTATTTTAATGGTACATTTTTAGATGTACATATTGATAGCATTCATCATAGGGAATTTGTACCTGTACATGATACATCTTGTTGCTTCTTTTTTTCCCATTCCCCTCCCCTCACCCATTTTCTGATTTTTCTAACACTAGGTATATTTCACCTTTTAGTAAGAAAAACAATAAAATAAATTTTATTCTAGCTGACGTAATTTATCCTATAACCGTATAAGGTTAATTTTGACTAGAGCTTTCTATTTCACTAGGATGTTTACGTAATAACACTGTATGATGAACAGGACAAGCATCATGGGCAACTAAATTAACAGCCACAGAGTTTAGATAACTTGCTTAGGAGTTTATAATTAGCTTTTTGACAGTGCAACCAAGGCCAAAATCCATGTCTGTTAGCTCCAAAAGCAGAGTACCTTTTTGCTTTGCCCCATAACTTCCTATAAGTAAGTTTCATCTTTAATTCTCAGTGAGGAATCCAATAAATGTTAAGTCATTTCACTGTGGTTATGTCTATAAACAAGACAGCTTCTAGTACTGGGATTGAGCTGTTGCTGTGACTGTACTAGACCAAATGATTTACAAGCCTTTGGAAGTAGTTTATAGGAAGAGTTTGAGAAGTTTTTAGAGACACTGGCTAGAGAAACCCTAGAATGCTATAACCCAAGCCTGATGGGTGATACTGGTTAAAATTAGATCAAAATGCTGATAGAAGTACAGGCTGTAAGGGCCAGGCTGAGAAGGTTTAAGTTGGGAAAAAGGACTCCACTGGCTGTTGAACTAGAGATCGTGTGTATCCTATGACAGATTAATTAGTCCTATGACCGTGTGGCATCCTATGACAGAAAATTTGTTTACATTTTGCGCATGTCCTTTGACTTTACAATACACTGAAATTAAGGTCAATGGAATAATTAATCTGGTGGAGGAAATATCAAAGCAGCCCAATGCTCAGGATATGGTACTTTATTGACACCTGCTTTTAGCCAAATTTATGGTAAAAAGTCAGAGCAAAAATCAAATATGAAAATCTTGTGGTTTCATTGGAAAGTCAGGGCCTACAAAATTGGAATCAAGGAGAGCACAGTTGCTGAACAGTTTAGGCTTTAACCAAAGACAAGTACATAACATCAAGACAATAGGAAAGATGGCTTGAAGATATCTCAGGAATCAGCAAGACTTTACCCTTCTTAGGCTCAAGGATGCAAAACTATAAAAAAAGATCCACTTAAAAAATTGCTTCCCTGGGATTTATTTCACAGTTCTCAACCATCCAGGTACTCAGAGGCTTCTGACACCATGTCCCAAGGGGGCTTGGCTACCACTCCAGCTGGAGCCAGACCTTGGTATTATCCATGTGGTACTGGTTTTTGTAGACACACAAAATGCAAGGAAGGAACAATGCATAGGAAGGAAGGAGCAATTCATATGGTACTGGTTTTACAGGCATGCAGAATGCAAGGGTCATGGAAACTTCCACTCAGCTTTAAAAAAAAAAAAAAAAAAAAAAAACAGGCCTGGAAGACCAAGCACTGTGCCTCTGAGTGGGCAATGCATAAAGCTGTGAATAACACCAAAAGGGCAGTGGAGGCTCCAAGAATTTAGAGGTTTCAGGAACATGGAACATCTGCTGAAGAAAGCCACAGGCAGTAAGTGGAGCCACCCCAGAAAGGGGCCATAAGGGCTACAACATGCATTGCCGTACAAGTAGGGCTACCCAAACCCTTTGGAGATTAAATCTTGCCACGTTCTGTCCCGGGTACTGGACATGGAGCTACAAGATTTAATGTTTTCCCTGACAAGATTTAGTCTTGCTTTGATCCAATTCCTTTCAATCTTCTTCTTCCTCACTTTTGGAATGGGAATATTTATCCTGTGGCATTTTATGTTGAAAGTATTTAACTTTATTTTTACAGAGGTTCACAGCTAAAAGTTTCCCTTGAGTTTCAGAGGAGACTTTGGACTTGAACTTTTCAGCAATGCTGAAATTGTTAAGCTGATAGTAGTGACTTCTAGAGATGGACTAAATGTACTTTGCATAAAGAGATGGACATGAGTCTTTAGGGGGGAAGGGGTGGAATATTATGGAATAGATTTAAAATAACCCACACAAAGCCTCGTGTTTCTGGAGGGTGATTGGATCATGGGTACACTACACTCTTCAGTAGATTCACCAATCAATGAGTTTAGTAGCTGAATATGCTACTAAAAGGTGGGGCCTTGTTAGAGATGAGTCACAGAGGGCATGACCTGGAAAAGTGAATTTTGGTCCCTAGCTTGTCCCTTCTCTCTCTGCTTCCTGCCTGCCATGAGTTTCGTGCTGTTTTCTTTGTCATGCTGAAGAGGAAAAGTGAAAATTTGTCTGCTTCTGTAAGCCTGCTTTATAATTCCCACTCATTTGTTGATCTTGTTCTTGGGGTTTGCAGCTGCCCTGACTCATAATGGGCCCATGATGCATTCTCACTCCGTTAGAGTGCCTGCAGCTACACAGGGATTACTGTCCCCTCCTTCGCCATAAATTACCACAGACAACTCACAAGGAAAAGGGCCGTGAAACTTAACTATTTGGAACTATTTGGGACTTAAAATAAGATTTAACCCATGCCTTGCATGCTGTCTACTTCTGTAAACTTGCTTGCTTCTGTAGCTTTGTCTGCATCTATAAACTTGTTTGCTTACTCCTTATTTTGAAAACAAGGTCATGCAATTCCAAAAACATAGGCAAGAAATAGAAATTTAACCCCCTATATAAACCCTGGAAATTCTTTGTTTGAAGCCCAGGCTCTGAGAGTATTAACTTCCCTGGGTCCACTGACGTAAATAAACTCGAGTTTTCCAACTCTCTGAGTGGCACTTGGTTTTCTTGCTGAACTGAAAATATTTTTTCCACAACAATGCCTCCCTGCCATCCTGTTTCTACGTTGGACTCAGCCAACAATGGACTATAATTGTAAGCCAAAATTAATCTTTCCTCCATTAAGTTGTGAGTGCCAGGTATTGTGTCTCAGTGATGGGAATGTGACTAATGCAGGAAGGAATTAACTCGGGATAAGTGAAGATCCTGAAGGCAGATTATTCTAGAGAGTACAATGAGAGAAAAAGGGCACTTCTGGGTCCTCAAGGCAAGGCCTTTCAATGATTCATACAGACAAGGTCTAGTTTCCATATTTTGAAATCCCTAGTATATTACAAAGGGAAAATGTTTGATATTAGAGTAACAAAAAGTGTAGTATATTTTAAATGTTTTTCCATTTCATGAATTAAAAAAATTTTTTTTTCATGAATTAAAAATTTTCAGATTAAATAATTACTATGCCATAATAATGTGTTATTTGCAAAATGATTACAATATTTGTTTAAAAAGTAATACTAGAGCAACATAGGAATATGATCTATTAATGAGATAGCTAAATAAACCAAAAGTTCCATTATATATGAAATATCCTTTAAACTGCTCTTAGAAAGAGTAGTAAAGATCATCTAGTATGTGGATGGCAAATATACAACATGCCCTGTGCCAGCTCTAATTAATAGGTAGTGCCTTCTGAAATGGTCCCTAGAGAAGGACAACAAAGACCTTCTGGTTTTGGTGGGTGAAAGCTCTAACACCTTCACTCTTGTGGCTGACAGAAGAGACATACTTGGGAGTAATTTTACACAGTTATGTAGTTATTCAAAACTAGAAATGAAAGGACTTCACTGCCAACTAATGCACTTCTCACTATACTGTGTTATGTTCGGCCTGTACTCATTGCAGAAATTATTTGCAGGTTAATTGTATTTTCTGTGTTCATTAAACCCTCCACTATCAAGGACCTTTGAGGAAGGAAATGGAGAGGAAAAATTTGATGTCCTACATTTTTTTTAATTTTATTTTAATGGTACATTTTAGATATACACATTGATAACATTCATCATTGGGGATTTGTACCTGTACATGATGTATCTTGTTGCTTCTTTTTTTCCATTTCCCTCCCCTCACCCCCTCCTCCCTCCCTTTTTACAAAAGATTTGTTTCCATTTTTTCCTTCCACTTCTTACTTCCCTTGTCCCTCTGTTCCTTTCCCGATGTCCTACATTATTGAGATCCAACATATTGACTCCTAACAGTCCAAGAAATTATAATATAAACAAAATGCTCAAGGATAAAACAAAAGTCATCTTCCACTGCTCCTTCAGAAGGAAGTGCAGTTGGGAAACTTATAAGTTGCCACTTCCCATGGATAGAATCATGTGAAGTTCTGTTCCCCTACTGGATTTCACTTTCCCACCACAAACTTATGTGACTCTGTCCAGTTTTTTAAAGCCCATCTCAAGTCATTCCTCCAAGAAATCTTCTAGGAATGAACAATTTCCCAGGACTACTCTATCTTTTTGAGACCTGGGCCTCTGGCCTAGGCACCTAACAATGCCTTTCTCTAAGTTAGCTATTTCTAAATTTCTTTTGAATATATAGGCTCACTAACACAAGTTTCTCAAGGTCAGGGCTCTCCTTTTCTGTGCCTAAAAATCATTAGGCACAAAATGGTACAGTGAGTTATTGGGGGATGATTTATTAGATACTAGGGTTCATATAAGGCTGTTGAAGATTAAAATGTATATCCAATTAAAAGGTCCAAGTGACACCAACACTGCAAAACCTCCCTGGAAAAAATTCATTATAATTCTGAGTTGTGATTTAATAGTAAGGAAGTTTCATCACTAATAATAAATTTAGCATTGTAGTAATTCCGCCACAGATCCTAATAAAGTCAGGCTTATAGAACTTATATTGAAAATAAAACTTTAAAGCGGATATGACTGCAAAAAAGACTTGTAAAGGCCCTAATGTGGACTTTTGAGAAGATCCTTTCAAAAGGCAGGTAGGAGAAGGGCATGGATGTAGGAAAATGTAGACCCACAGCTTGCTTTCTAGGGGCTTATAATTCAAAGATAAAATGTAAATGTAGAATGCTAACTAGTACAAAAGGCAGACTGGCACTTGCTATGTGGCCTCTAATTGTCAAATGTACTAAAATAAATGTTTCTTATACTCAAAAGCAACTGTCAGAATATCTCCTCCACCTGTTGCTATTAAGAAATGTAGAATAGTGATTTCTGCAGATATTCTAAGCACCTCCATTCATGTCTTTCCTCTTCATAAGTGATTTAATTCTTTGATATTTTGTGCTATAGATTGAACCCAGGGCCCTGTATATGCTAAGTAAGTGCTCTATCATTGAGCCACATTCTTTGGCCACTTAAGCACTGTGCCAGCCTTGTGGGGCCTATACATCACCGATACTAAATAAAATACATCTCTCAATTTCTTTTTTTGTTTTGTTTTGTTTTGTTTTTTGGTTTTAGATTCTTTTAATTATGTTTTGTTTTGTTTTGTTTTGTTTTGTTTTTTTGAGACAGAGTATCGCTATGTAGTTCAGGTTGGCCTTAGCTCACTATGTACCCCAGGCTGGCCTCAAACTCCTGGTGATCCTCCAGCATCAGCCTCCCAAAATGCTGGGATTACAGGTGTGTGCCACCACACTGGTTTACTCTCAAATTTCTAACTCTAAGCCTTTCTTTATTGTGTTTGGGACATGGGCACTGGAATCAGGCAGAGCAGAGTTTCAGTCTAAGCTCTGCTACCAAATCTTAGTCAAGTTACCTATACTCTCTGGAGGATAGTTTCTTCAAAGTTAGAGTTTTTAAAATGTTTTATTGGTATGCATTTGCAATACAAAGTGATTACATTCACCTTGAACATTATTATTCCTCTTGCTCCTACCTTCCCATCTTCTTCCCATCTCTACAGAACCTACCTCCTAGTTTCTTAACATGTCCCTATTATTTTGCTCTTCAAATTATTTCTATTCTTGATCTCTCATATTAGACAAACCATGCAATCTCTGGTTTATATCACTAAGTATTATGGCCTTGAGATTCATCAATTTTCCTACAAATGACTCAAATATATCCTTCTTTATGGTGATTATTTTCTTTTTCTATTTATCTTTTGATGGGTACATAATTTATTGTAAGTTATACTGCTGTAATACGGGTGTGCATGTATCACTGCAATATGATAACATTAATTAATACTTTCAGGAAGATACCCAGAAGTTATATAGCCTGGTGAAATGAAATTTTTAGTTTTAGTTTTTTGAGGAATCTTCATACTGATTTTGATAGAAATCCTACTAGTTTACATTCCGTATGCTGTGGAGAAAAATGTGTAGTCTGCTATTAGATAAAGTGCATTCTAAAATCAATTTGCTTGGTAGAGTGTTTCCATTCTAATATTTCTTTGTTGACTTTTATCTCAATGACCTATTTGTGAGAGTAGGGTATCAAAGGTCCCCATTATGATTGTGTTGATATTCATCTGATCTATTATGAACATCAGCATTTATTTTATAAAATCGGGTGCACTGGTATCTGATGCATATATATATTTACAACTGTTACCTTTTCCTGCTGAATCATTTCTGTTCTGACTTCTCACAGCTTGCCTCAATTTCCAGTTACACTTCACCTTCTCTGTGTCCCTTTACCTGTCCCCACATATAGTCTCTCAAACCTCTTCTCCACCAGACCTCAACTTTGGATCCTAAAACAGTATCAACAATGTTCAATCTCCCTGTTTTCATCTGCTGTTATCTCTTTTTTTCTCCTTTTCTTCTTTGTGATTTACTCTCTTCTTTTGCTCTTCCTTTTTCCTTCCTTCATACTCCATATCCCAGCTTACCCATGGGCAGAAATACATCAGTTTTTCCATGTCATAGAAAAATTTTATAATTGTTAAGACAAGTTTTAAATTACATGATTGATATATGGTTGAATCTGTAGATGCTCATATAATCAGCAGTGGGTTCTGTCTTAGGTATGTACCAACTAGGCCTGATCCTATTACACTGAGTATGTTGAAAAGGTGACTAAATACCAAAACATAATGAAGTCCAAGATCGCATTGCAGGGAAATACACACTAACTAAAGAGACCACCATACTATTGACAGTGTTTTTCTATTCTAATTGATTGTCAGGTCTCACCGGAAAACAAAACAAAACAAAACAAAACAGTATAAACTCAAGAAAACAAGGCAATGAGATGTCTTCAACAAGCTCTTAACTCATCAAAGCTGATCCCACAGGCACTGAAGTAAACAAAGTTAAATGCCAAATGGTTAAAATGTTTGAAGAGATGAAAGAAGAGACAAATAAACACCTTCATAAGATATTCAGTGAGTCTAAAGAAGGTATAAATAAATAAATAATTATTTTATATAATCAGCAAGCTTAAAGGAGGAACAAACAAAAACCTGGGAAAATTAAACAAGATGATACAAGATATGAATGACCATTGTAGCAAAGAATTAGAGACCATGACAAGAGATTAAATTGAAACCCAGGATACAAAAAAATTCGACTAAAAGTGTGGGCATTAGAGATTACCAATGTGTGGAGAAAGTGTGAGAGATAGAAGATAAGGTTGATGCAGCAGATCATTTACTCAATGACATCATAAAACAGCAAGGAAACTGGATCCAACAGTCACTAAATGACTCAAAACAACTAACCTAGGAATTTTAGGGGTTAAAGAAAGATCAAAAGATGACGTCAGAAGTGTTATTTACTGAAATTATGGCAGAAAATTTTCCAAGTCTAGGGAAAGCATTCAAGTTCTAGGTAAACAAGCCACATAGAACCCCCAAACCACAATTGGAGAACAACTTCTCCGTGACACATCATTATTAAATCCCCGAAACCTAGGACAAGGGAAGAATACTAAAATTTGTTAGAGAAAAACATCAATTAACTTATAAAGACAACCTACCAGAATAACAGCAGATTTCTCAACACAAACCTTAATGGCCAGGAGAACATGGAGAGAAGCTTTTCAAGCCACAAAAGTAAACAGATGTTAACCCAGATTAATATATCCTGAAAAACTGTATTTCAAAACTGATGAAGAAATAAAGACTTTCTATGACAAAGAGCACCTTAGGAAGGTCATGACCAGCAAGCCAGAATTGCAGAAAGTACTGAAAGGAACCTAAACAGAGAAAATGAGAGCAACAATACCAAAAAGCCCAAAGAAGAGCAAGGTAAATAATTAAGCAAAGGCTTTAAATAAAGTAATCAACAGTAGAAAAATAATGCAATGACGGAGTTCAGTAAATACCTTTCAGTAATAACTCTCAATGTAAATGGTCTTAACTCTCCAATCAAAAGACATAGATTGGCAGATTGAATCAAAATAAATCAAGATACACGCTTCATCCACGAAAAAACACAGAGACTGAAAGAGAAAGAATAGAAAACAAGATCTCTTGCAGCAGGATCCCAAAAACAAGCCACAGAATAATAAAACTATCCTATTTTCAGAAAAAGTGGACTTCAAACTACAATAGATCAGAAGAGACAAAGATGGCTACTACATACAGGTAAAGGAATCATTGCCAGGTGGTAAACAGTCCTGGGTGAGAAACAGAAGTGGTCCAGGTAGATGGAGTTTCCATTATTTAAACAGAGTACAGGGAAATACCAAAAAAAAACTTCAGCTTTGCAAATTGTCTTCTGATTGGCCTCTGACTTTTTTTTCAGAGGGAGGCCAAGCCAGCCATATATTATTATCTATCTAGTAGAACTCAATGGAATACCAATTGAAAGAGACTGCCAGTTGTTGGGTACTAGAGAGCTTCAAATCCAGATGAAAACAGAGCATTAGGAAAACCAGTGAAGGCCCCAGCAAAATAATACAAAGATGTAGCAAGAAGTTGGTGGGAACTGCTCCTCTAGTCAACCTACACCAAGATAGGGGCAAACTCTGCTATGACCCATGAGTACACCAGCACAGGACAACTAGTGAAGATGGCAATGCCCTCAGAATGATGTACATTATATTTGTCCAAATGGTGCTGCTAGGGTTTCAGAGCTCTTAGGTCAAGTTTCTTTTTAAAAGAAGGCAAAGGAAGGTATTGCTAAACACAGGACCTAGAACCCAAATGATAAGTTTCAGGAATTATTTTTCAGCAGGTCTCCCTAACGTATTCAGTTAATACAAGATGACAGTATATATTGCCCATGTCAATTATCACTTTTCTGTATATGTAGTTGCACATAATAATTTCCAAATTCAATTCACAGTTATATCCATATTCCCTATGTGTTGGTATCCCAAGCCAAATTTCCTAGAGCTTCGATGGAAGTGACACATTAGAAGTATTAAAAAAAAAAGTTTTGTAAGAAGCTCTGGTATACCATTGCACAGTCGGGTGACTGTAGATAACAATAATGTACTGTACATTTCTAGAAGCTAGAAAAAAGGACTTTGAAAGTTTTCACCATAAAGAAATGATAAATGTTTGAAGAGATAAATGTCTAACCTGATTGAAACATTATGTAATGTGTAGATGTATCAGACATTACGTGATACTCCATTAATGTGTACGACTTTCGTGCTTTTATGTATGTTAAAAATAAATTAAAATTTAAAAAATAGAAAGTTCATTTTAAAAGTCCCTTGCTTTTTTATATGGGGTGGAATCTTAATTTCAGAAAGCATTAATGAAACTCCATAACAAAGCCACTTGCCAGAACAGGTTCTTGTTTTGACTTCCTAGGGTGTCTTTGTCCAAAAGAATATGAAATGAAACTTTTAGAAAGGAAACAGACTCAATGGGTCACAGCCATAAAATCTTAAATATATGATTTCCATATTCACAGCTCAGTGTAAACAAAAATCCCTCTCTTCAAAGCCGATATTTGAGACAAGTAGGGAATTTAGTTCCTAAAATACCTCTGAGTTAGACGCAATGAACCAATGAACCAGATAATACAAAATTGAAGAGTTTCCTGTGAACTCTGTCCAAGCCTTGTTTATATATGATATTCATTAGGGTTCTCTAGAGGAACAAAATACATATACATGGACAGACAGACAGACAGAGATTAGGTAGGTTTACAGGATCAGAAGTAAGTGTGTTCACAATGCCAGTCTGCATATTAGAGAGCTGGAGGATCAAGTCTGAGAAGATGCAAGCTGCAGAACAAGAGAGATCAAGGATCCAGCATCAGTCCGAGACCAAAGGCCTGGAAACTCCTAAAGAGTAGCGAGTATGTGCCTGCACTGGAAGGCTGAAGAAAATGGAGTCTATGAATACAGGTGATGCCAGCAAAAGACACATTTGCTCAAGCAGAATGAAACTTTCAATACAAGTTAACTTTCACCTTCTTTCCCTTTTATTCCATCCAGACTACAAACTTACTGGATAGTTTCGCCCACAATTAAGGTAGATCTTCCCCTCTTAGTTTGCTGTCCTAAGTGCCAATCGTCTCTTGAAACACCCCACAGACACACCCAGAACTGTGCTTTACTAATCTGCTGGGTATTCCTTAGTCTACTCAAGTTGACAGAGCATGATTAACGGTCATATGTACTTTGTTGTTAGCACTTTTTTGTAAGTTATTTTCTAGAAATGACATAAGTAGAGAGAGGAGCACAATTCACCTAGAATAAAATGCCCATACTTAAAATGCAAAATTTGGCAAAACATATGTCCATACCCATGAAGCCATCAAGACAGCTAAGGCAATGAACATATCATTCCCAAAAGTTTCCTCATGTTTCTTTGTAATAAGTCCCTCCCTCGCTCTCCATATCCAGGAAAGTACTATCTTTCTGTCGCTATAGATTAGTTTGCATTTTCTAGAGTTTTCTCCTAATGAAATCATACAGAATGTATTTATTTCCCTATAGCTTCTTTCATTCAGCATAATTATTTTGAGATCTATTCATGCTGTTGATAGTATTGATAGTTCATTCCTTTTTATTAGACAGTAGCATAACATTACTGAAGTTTTATTTACTGTCCTTCTCACTTGATGCTAAATCCAAGTAAATGAATCCATGAGAAGAGAGATTATCATGACCAGCTAGATAGTGGTAGAGAGAGAGACAGACTCTGATACATACACTGGAGGAAAGCAGGTACACAGAGCCAGGGGTGATAGAGAAAGCCAGATACAAAAAAGTAAACAGAGAGACAAACTCACTGGGCCAAAATCCACTATCAGGGGGTATCGGGAAAGGGGTTAAAATATGAGAGTCAGCAAAATGTATATGTTTACTAAGTGAACTCAGCTGTGTACCATTTCGTACAAGGAGGGGCTGGCTACTCCACCTTGGGAAAAAATGTTCTTTACAGATACCCTTGAGTGTGCTATCAGTGTGTGTGACCTCAGTTCTAGGTAAGGCCAGGAACGATCCCTTCCAAGCACGCAGACCTGTTGGCACCAAGTCACTTTTTGTCTGAACACAGTACTTAAGAAACCAAATAATGTGTGACATGGTGTTTTCTCTCTCTCTCCCTCTACCTGCTGAAGGCTCCATCTCAGGTAAGATCCTTCATCTTTGGCGCTATGCCCTGCCTCGTCATGTGGTAATATATTATTTGACTATGTTCATATCTGCGGTACTTTCATAATAAGCTTACTTTCACATTTTGAAAATCACTATGTGACTCTTCTCTGTTCCTGTGGATCTGAACTCCAAGTTTCTGTAGCTACAACCTACATGTGGCTCCTTGCTGTTACAGGAGGATTTAGAAAAGGAGGTTGGATGACTTGTGGATCATGACATTCCTTACACTGCAGGTCCTACATACACCCCATCTTTGAAGAGGATCGGGTTCCCTGAGGGAGGGCATTGCCATTTCAGCAGCAGCCTGGATGACAGAATAAGCTCCCAGTCACATGACCTGCCCCACTGGTAAGAGGAAAACAGTGAGTAAGAAATTCCCAAACCAGGAAACCAGAGAAAATGAAAGCCAGAGAGCAGTGTATGACAAGACATCAGTGAAAGGACACACTTGGGAATTGGAAAACAATTGCATCACTCCAATTAGGGATTCGAATCTGAGCACTGAGAAAACTGCAGCCCAGAACCTACAGAAGCAAACATTGTCTCGAAGCAGAACCCTGGGTAAAGAAGAGCCCAGGCCAATCCAGAAAAACTGTAATTTCTCACCCATTTCTTCCCATACGCTGGGAGAACTGCACTTATGGAACATCCTACGTGCTGCCCACATCCACTGGCAGGTGCCCACATGGGAGACCCCAACATTCATGAAGGAGATTACCAAAAGCAGGAGCAGTAGGGCTTTGCAAAGTTCATAAATTAAAGAGTAATGCTTTGGGAAGAGTGACAGATAAAAGACAATGGGCAGAGAGACAGAGTGTGCATCCAGGTCCAACAATGTGCTAGGCAGAAGCCTTGTGGAGGGAAAATGCAGAGACATCGGAAGGATTCGCCCTCAGGAAAAGGAGCAGGAAGCGAGAGGGATCTGGTGGAAGACAGTGGAGAACCAGGTTCTGGTCCAATTACACTATGCCCTCCCCTGTCCAAATTAACTGAGATGGTCAGATCTTGGAACAGAGACAAAGGCTGACAGTTAGCCATGCCCCTACCACAGCTTGCTGCCAAGAGCCAGGACCAGAGAGCCATCTGGACAGACAAACCTCCTTTTTCAGAAGCAGGCAATTAAGCTAACCACAGGAGAGGTAGCAGCCAGACTGAACTCAGACCGAAATATAAATGAGACTTTGTGGATGTTTTGAGCATGTGGGTATTTTGGTTGTTTCTTTTCTTTTTTTGCATTTTATATATTTTTCCTTCCTTTTTGTCTCTTTACCTTTTTTATCTTTCCGTTTGGCCCTCTCTTTTTCTTCTCTCTTCATCACTTTCTTATCTCTTTATCTCCCCTTCCTACCATTCCAACACATACACACACACACACACACACGGGTGTGTGTGTGTGTGTGTGTGTGTGTGTGTGTGTGTGTGTGTGTATGGTCTGCATATGTGTGAAAGAAAATAAGAATGAACCAGTGCTTTAATTTAATAGTATCGTTCAAGAGCATGTAACCAAAACTGGGTATACAGGATCCAAGCATAAACTACCTGCCAACAAATCAACATTTTCCAATAATCTCAAAGCTTCCCTGAATCTATAATTACATTTCCTCTATCTGCATCCCTCCTACCACTCCCACAAACATTCTTTTAAACACCCTCAGATCTAACCCTTTACTCAGGCTATAAAAAGAATTCCAACAGAATCTGAATTCCTGTCTGCTCTTCACATATTGATATTGCTATTCTTTCTTCTTATTTAATTATCTCCTTCCTTTTCCTCTACCTTTTCCTTCCCCTCTCCCTCCACATCTAAATGTGACTGATAGTAGCAGTATGATACAGTCTGCAAGAGGCACTGTGTATATGATTGAAGTATGGCTGAGTGTGCCGATGTTGGTATAAGTGGTAGGGATTCTCTCCTTGCAAAACAGTAACTGGGTTCAGGCATATTAAGCTGAGAAGGTTAAATGGATAGATAAATACCAAAAGGCCACAAAGCCAAGATGACAGCACTGGAAAGCACACAAAATTAAGATGTCTCCATAATAACAACAAATTATTTCCACTCTAATTGATCTGCAAACATTAGTACTTGGAAAATATACAAACATGAGAAAATAAGGCAACAACACAGCTCAAAAACTTCGAACTCCCCAAGCAGATAAGTGGAAACAATGGAAGGAAATAAAAGCAAAATGACTAAATTATACAAAATAAGACAAGAACTGGTTTGAACAAGAATCTCAGCTCACTCCAAGATGATATAACTAAACAAATAAAAGATTTAATAAATGAAACGAGCAGTGAGCTTAAAGAAGATACAAATTTTAAAACTACACAAGTACTTTATTGTTTCATTAGTATGTTTGCTGTACATGCAGTTTACAATCGCCTTGGTGAGTGGGTACATGCACATAACACAGCTTGGTTCTATTGTTTTAAGCTCCTTCCCCTTCCCTCCCACCTCCCTCACTCCTCTTCTAAATCCTCTTTCTCCATTTTTGTTCTTACTGATATTATTAATCTTATTTTGTTTACAGCGTAGTGTTTATGTTCATTGAGGTTATTAAGTTCCTGTACATGGCATGCCCTTATTCTACTTATTTCCCCTTCCTCTCCCCCTCTCCTCTCACCCACTTTCCCATTACAAGGGGTCTATCCCCTTGTAGGTTATATCCATCCTTTATTGTGCTGTTTGCACTCGGATGAGAGAAACTATATAGTATTTAAGCTTTTGTGTCTGATCTATTTCACTCAGCATTTTATTTTTCATGTCCATTTTTCTACAAATGTCTCAAACTTGTTCTTCTTTATAGCCAAGTAGTATTACATTATATATAAATACCACATTTTTTATCCCATCAGTTGTTGATGGATATATGGGCTTTTTCCATGAATTAGCTATTATTAATTGCTACAAACATTGGTATGCATGTGTCGCTGCAGTATGATGTCTTTGGCTCTTTGGGGAAGATATCTAAAAGGGGGATAATTGGGTCACATGGAATTTCTAATTTTAGTTCTTTACAGAATTTCCATACTAATTTCCATAGTGGTTGTACTAGTTTACACTCCCGACAATAATATAAGAGGGCTTGATTTTCACTGCAGCCACACCAGCATTTATTATTTTTTGATTTCTTGATGGATGCCGTGGTTTTTGGTGTAAGATGGAAATTTGACATTGTTTTAATTTGCATTTCTCTAGTGGCAAGGGATGTTGAACCTTTTTTTCATATATTTATTGGCAATTTTAATTTCTCCCTCTGTAAAGTATTCATTTCATTTCTCATTTCTTGATTGAGTCTTTTATTTTAGGCGGTTTAATTTATTTGATTTCTTCATATTTTCTAGATATTAATCCTCTGAGGAGTAGCTGGAAAAAATTTTTCCCATTCTCTATGCTGTATCTTCACTCTACTAATTGAGTCTTTTTCCGTGTAGAGGCTTTTTAATCCTATGTAATGTCATTTGTTGATTCTTGCTGTTATTTCTTGTGCAGTGGCAGTTCTGTTTAGGAAATTCTGTCCTAGATGTATGATTTCAAGTGTTTTACCTATTTTATCTTCCAGTAAATTCATTGCTCTTGATTTAGTGTTTATATCTTTGATTCATTTTTATTTTAGTTTGGTACATAGTGAGAGGTGTGGGCCCAGTTTCAATCTGCTGCACAAAGACATTCAGTTTCCCAGCACCCTTTGTCCAATAAGCTATCTTTCTTCTAAAGTGTGCATTTGGCCTCTTTATTAAAGGTCAAATGGCTGAATGTCTCTGGAATGTTTCTGTATCCTCTGTTCTGTTCCACTGATCCACATAGCTGTTTTTGTTCCAGTACCATGCTACTTTTATACAAACTGTATAAAAGTTTATACAAAGCTAATGCTTTGTAGTAGGCCTTGAGGTCAAGTAACGCGGCATCTCTAGCTTTGCTCTTGTTGCCCAAGATTTCTTTTGCTCTTCTGGGTCTCTTTCAGCTGTATATGAATTTTAGGATTCTATAGAACTCTGAAAAAGGAGATGGAAGAGCAATCAGAAAATGGAAATATATCCCCTGCTCATGGATAGGCAGAGTCGGTATTGTCAAAATTGCCATACTCTAAAAGCTATTATTCAGATTCAATGCAGTCTCTATCAAATTACCACCACACATCACAGACCTAGAGAATAATTTTAGGCTTTTTAAGAAGCATAATAATGATTTCCATAGTGGTTGGAGTAGTGTATATTCCCATCAACAATGCAGAAGAGTTCCTTTTTCCCTGCACCCTGCCAGCATTTATAATTATTTGATTTCTTAATGATAGCAATTATTTCTCAAGTAAAATAGAATATCAGTGTTGTTTTAATTTTCATTTCTCTAACACCAAGAGACGTTGAATGTTTTCTCATGTATTTATTGGTCACTTGCACTTCTTCTCAGACGTCTCTATTTATTTCAGTTGTTCATTTTTTTATTGGCTCTTTTAATGGAGGGTCTACTTTTTTGACTTTTCATATAGTCTAAATATTAACCCTCGATCCCAGCAATAGCTAGCAAAATTTTTCCCATTCGGTAGGTTGTCTCTTCACCGTATAGATTGTTTCTTTTACTGTGCATAACTTTTTAATTGTGTTTGGTTTTTTCTTTTTTCCTTTTTTATTATTAGTACATATTTGCCATACATAATGATCACATTGATCAGAGGGCATTTGTACCTGTGCATAATATGTCTTCAATCTTTTTTTTTTCCATTCCCCTGCCCTCCCTTCAATCCATCTTCCCCTCCTCAATTTCAAAAGCTTTGTTTCTATTTTTCACTTCCATTCTCTTTTTTAATCCCTTTTCCCTTCCTTTCTACCCCTCCCGCCTTCCTTGTTCTTCTTCCCATTTGAACATGCTCTTCTTATTTCCTGATATCTGTTCCCCATTTTACCGTTATTGAATCTTTGGGTTTCTCACACAAGAGAAACAATGTGATGTTTAAACTTGTGTGTCTATCTCACTTAACATTATGGTCTCAAGGTGCATCCATTTGCCTAAAAATGGCAACATAATTCTTCTTTATGGGAAAATAGTACTCTGTTGTATATAAATAACACATTTTCTTTATCCATTCATCTGTTGATGGTCATATGGGCTGTTTCCAAATTTAGCAATTATAAATTGTGCTGCTATAAACATGGTTATGCATATTTATAGCATGTAGTATGATGCTTTTAACTCTTTCGGGAAGATATCTAGAAGGGGCACAGCTGTGTCAAATGGAACCTCTAGCTTTAGTTTTTTGAGGAACCTCCACAGGGATTTCCATAGTTGTTAGTTGTTATACCAATTTACACTCACACCAACAATGGAGAAGAGTTTCTTTTTCCATACAGCCTTGCCAGCATTTGCTATGGGTGATGTCTTGATGATAGCCATTCTTTCTGGAGTGAGATGGGATCTCAGTTTTGTTTTAAATAACATTTCTTGAATGACCAGTGACCGATGTACATTTTTTCTTATATTTAGTTGCTGTTTGTATTTCTTCATCTGAGAAGTGTCTGTTCATTTCAAATGCCTATTTTTGGACTGCGTCATTAAATTTGAGGGGTATGTTTTTTTTTAGGTTCTTTATACATTTTTAGATGATAGTCCTTTGTCCAAGGAGTAACTGGTAAAATTTTTTTCCCATTCAGTGGGCTGGCTCTTTACTCTGTTGGTAATTTCTTTTGATGTGCAAAAGCTTTTTAATTTGATGTTATCCTGGTTGTTGATTCTTTGTAATATTTCCTGTGCAAATGGAGTTTTGTTCATAAAGTCCTGGCCAACACCTCTGTCTTTGAGAGTTTTACCTAGTCTGTCTTCCATCAGATTAAATGTTTCTATTTTGGTATGTAGAGGGGGGGGCAAGCACTCTAACCACTGAGCTAAATACCCACCCCCTTAATATTTAAATCTTTGATCCATTTCAATTTTAGTTTAGTGCCTGGTAAGAGATATGGGTCTAGGTTTAATCTTCAACATGTGGAAAGCCAGTTTTTCCAGCATCATTTATTAAAGAAGCTATCCTTCTTCCAGTGAAGGCATTTGGCCCCTTTGTCACTGATAAGATATCTGAGTGCACTTGAATTTGTTTCTGCAATTTCTATTCTGTGCCATGCATCCTTGGATGTGTTTCTTTGCCAGTACTGTGCTGTGTTTTTTAATCAAGGTAGCTTTGTAGTATAACTTCAAACCAGGGGTTGTGATGACCCCTGCCTTGCCCGTGGTGCCAAGAATTGCTTTTTCTATTCTAGTTCTTTTCTGGTTCCATATAAATTTCAAGATTGTTTTCTCTCATTCTGTGAGGTATGCTACTGGTATTTTGATTGGGATTGCATTTGTATAACGCTTTTAGGAGTATGGCCATTTTCATTATGTTGCTTCTGCCTACCCAAGAACAGGGGATATCTTTCAATTTTCTCATATCCCTTTCAATCTCCTTTTTCAGAGTAGTGTAATTTTCAATGTATAAGTCTTTTACTTCCTTCATTAGATTAATTCCTACGTATTTCGTTTTTCTTGAAGTTATTGCGAAAGGTATTGTTTCCCTAATTTCTTTCTCAGTGAGTCTGTTGTTTGTGTACAGGAATGCTATTGATTTTTAAGTACTGACTTTGTATCCTGCTATTCAACCAAATTTGGTTAATAACTACAGGAATCTTTTCGTGGAGCTTTTTGGGGGTCTTCTATGTAGAGTATCATGTCATTGACAAATAATAATAATTTAATTTCTTCCTTTCTTACCCATATTGTTTTTATTCTTTCTCTTGTCTAATAGCTCATGTTTCCAGAACTATATTAAATAAGAGTGATGATGGTATCCTTGTCTTGTTCCTGATTTTAGAGTGAAAGCTTTCAATTTGTGTCCATTTAGTATAATGTTGGCTGTTGTTTTGTCATGAATGGCTTTTACCAGATTGAGATTAAGACCAATTTTTCCAGTTTTCTTTAGGGTTTTTATCACGAATGGGTGTTAGACCTTGTCAAATGCTTTTTCTGAGTCCGTTGAGATGATCATGTGGTTTTTGTAGTTCTTTTAATTTGGTGAATTGCATTTATTGATTTGTGTATGTTGAACCATCCCTGCATCTCTGCAATGAAGCCAAATTGGTCACAGTGTATAATCTTTTTGCTGATTTCCTGCATTCTGTTTGCCAGTATCTTACTGAGGACATATTTCTTTTTTTTATTTTATTTTAATGGTACATTTTAGATGTGCATAGCGATAACATTCATCATAGGGGATTTGTACCTCTACATGATATATCTTGTTGCTTCTTTTTTTCCCATTCCCCTCCCCTCACCCCCTCCTCCCTCCCTATTTACAAAAGATTTGTTTCCATTTTTTCCTTCCATTTCTTATTTCTCTTGACCTTCTATTCCTTTCCCCCTCCCTTGTTCCCTTTCCCAATTTGACATTTTCATCCCTTTCCCGATATAATACATTTTAGTCTATATTTACACTTTCAGTTTCTCACACTAGAGAAATAATGTGGTATTTAAACATGTGTGTCTGATTTATTTCACTTAAGAGTACAGTCTCAAGATGCATCCATTTACCTAGAAATATCTCAAGCTTATCATTCTTTATGTCAGAGTAGTACTCCACTGTATAAAAAACCACATTTTCTTTATCCATTTCACTGTTGATGGGCATTTGGGCCGCTTCCAAGATTTAGCTATTACAAACTGTACCACTCTACACATGAGTGTGCATATATCGCTGTGGTATGATGCTTTTAATTCTTTTGGGAAGATACCAAGAAGTGGAATCGCTGGGTCAAAAGGAATGTCTAGTCCTAGTTCCCTGAGGAATCTCCACACTGATTTCCATAGCGGTTGCACCAGTCTACATTCCCACCAACAGTAGAGAAGTGTTTCTTGTTCTCCAGAGCCCCTCCAGCATTTGTTATTGGCTGATTTGTTGATAATAGCCATTCTTTGTGGAGTGAGGTGGAATCTCAGGGTTGTTTTAATTTGCATCTCTCGAATGACCAGTGATGTTGAACATTTTCTCATATGTCTATCTGCTGTTTCTACTTCTTCATCCGAGAAGTGTCTATTCATTTCAGTTGCCCACTTTTGGATTGGGTCTTTAATATCGGGTGGTCTGATTTTTTTGAGTTCTTTGTATATTTGAGATGTTAGTCCTTTGTCAGAGGAATAGCTGGCAAAAATTTTTTCCCACTCTGTGAGTTGTCTCTTCACTCTGTTGGTAGTTTCTTTTGCTGTGCAAAAGCTATTTAATAAGATCAGGTCCCTTAGTGAGGATTTTTTGCATCTATGTTCATTAAAGAAATTGGCCTGTAGTTCTCTTTTTTGGTTGTATCTTTCTCTGGTTTTAGTATCAAAGTAGTGCTTGTTTCCAGGAATGACTTTGGGAATATTGCTAAACTTTCAATTTTGTTACAGAGTTTGAATTATATCCTTTCTAAAATTCTTGTGGAATTCTGCAGTGACTCCATCTGGACCTGGTTTTTCTTTGTGGTAGTTTTGGGTTTTTGGTTTTCTGGTTTCGTTTTTGTTTTTTTTATTCTTCAGTTTCATTTACTGATATTGGATTATTTATATTTTTATATATTCTTAATTCAGCTTTGGTATTTCATATGTATCTAGGAGTCTGCCTATGTCTTCTGAGTTTTCCATCTTATTAGAGTACAGGTTCTGAAAGTAGATATTTTTGATCTTCTGGATTTCTGCAGAATCCATTGTAATTTCACCCTTTCATTATTAATTATGCAGATATGGGTCCTTTGTTTCCTTTATTTTGATAAGGTTAGTTAGTGGTTTGTCTATTTTATTTAATTTTTTAAGGAAACAACTCTTCAATTTATTGATTTCTCAGTTTTCTTAGTCTCACTCTATAAAGTATGACTTTTATCCAGAAACCAAATACTAAGAAATGCAAGTGAGGCTGCAAGAAAAAGGCACACTTTACATTGTTGGTGGGAATGTAAACTAGTACAACCACCATGGAAATCAGTATGGAGATTCTTCAAAAAACTGAAAATAGAAATTCCATTAGACCAAGATATTTCCCCTCTGCATATCTTCTCAAAAGATTTAAATATGTCATATTACATTGATACATGCATATCCATGTTTATAGCAATATAACTCACAATAACTAAATCTTGGAAGTAGCCTATATGTCCACCAACAGATGAACGGATAAATAAAATGTGGTATATATACCCAATGGTGTAGTATTCAGCCAAAATGATGGATAAATTTAAGACATTTGTAGGAAAATTGATTATATCTCAAGACCATAATGTTAAGTGAAATAAATCAGGTACACAAGCACAAATATCACATGGTTTCTTTTTTTTGTTAACCAAGAACATGTATTGGTACACTGTACACATAATGATCACATTCATCACATTTATTTTGTACCTGTACATGATGCATCTTGGTTCTCCCCACTCTTCCCCACCCCTCCCCTTTGTTCTCTCCCTCCTTATTTATAGCGAGTTTACTCACATTTCTCCAATCACATGGTTTCTTATATGCGAAAACCAAAATATAAGTAATTTAAAGAGTAAAATAAAAGATATTACAAAATAAAGAGATAGATTCTCTGCAAATGGGAATGGGAACTAGAAATGGAGGGAAGAGGTTAGAAAAGGAAGGCAAGAAGGAAAAAGACTTAAGATGTGTTATGTACATGTACCAACTACCCATGAGAAATGTAATCATTATGTACAGCAAATGTACTAATAAGTATAAACATTTAAAATGTTAAAAATTAAAAAAGAATCCACAAGAAATTGTCATTTAATAGAGCCCACACAGTGTTGTGCACAGTGTATTCTTTAGAAACACAAACTATGTAGTCAGACTTTCTGGCTCTGTCATTTTGTACCTGTATGACTTGGAAGAATCATAATAGACACTTTGACTCTGATTTGTCACAGGGTAGTTGTAAAAACTACATAAAGGGATGTGACACGTGTATTCCAGGAATTAGAACATTATAAGGACTCAATAAATGATACTTATTATCACTGCTTTAATGATACTCAGAATCTACTACAGGCATTAGCTGAAATATAAAAATTTCTAAGACCATACACTCACCCTAACTGTTTATGTCCTATGTTCTAAGCCCTCAGCTATGCTAGGTAATAAGAATCAAGACACTAAGCCACCAACCTTGTCTGAAGCAATGAAGGAATTATTACATTTGGTAATACCTTAGCCTGACATGTAGGACATCCCATGAAGTGGCCTTCACCTACCAATTTCTTATTGGATGCTGTTTTCATGCCTCTGTAATAGTGTCTCTTTCCACTCAAGATGCTTCTCCAATTCACTCTATCTTTGACTGTCTAAATTCTGCCTATACTTCAATGCATGAAATGAGGTTGAAAAGTTTACCATGTCATAAATATTCTTCTGTTGCTATGCCAAAGAGTTAAGATTATATCTAGTAGACTGGCTCTTTGGATACAAAGACTACACACTTGATGCTGCTACTAGGCGACTTTCTTAATATCTTCAGGATTGAAGAGTTTCAGTATTTATTTATGGAGTAATTGATTGATGGAATTTTCTATATTTTGGATCTAAGACAAATTCCTTTATTATTGTGGTGAACATATTCAAAACTAACATAAATTTTAAAACTCTGTACAACAAAAGATTTGCAAGACAATCAATGGCTATTTTAGGCAATAGCCAGGGCAAAAAAATTATAGGATGAGGGCAAAATAATACAAGCTCTGGGGGTTGAGGATTTAGCTCAGCAGTAGAGCACTTGCCTAGCAAGGGCAAGACTATGAGTTCGATCCCCAGCACACACACACACACACACACACACACACACACACACACACACAAATAGTAGTACAAGCTCCTAAAATTCTTTGCTAGGAGGCCTCAAGGGCTTCCATCTCCTCCATTTCTCTTACTAGAGTTCTATCTTCTTATACATGTCTGAATCTTTTCACCCTTTGCCATTTCCTCATCTTCATTCACTTGCACTTTCTTACAATCATCTATTATTTTAGTCATAATTATCAAATATTTCTCCTCCTTTCTATTACTTCTTACAAAGTTACTATTGGGGGTACCGCTCCTGATTTTTTCGCTATGTTCATTCCTGTTTTCCTCTCTTACACCTTTTTCATCTATATGTTCTTGATTCTATGTTCTGCTGTTACTTCTCCCTTCTCACTGAGTTCTACCTCCAATGTTTCTCTTTTTGCTTTTTTTTTTTTTTTGCATCTATAAGTCCGATATCCCTCCTCTTCCTATTCTTTTGCCTGTTCTTTGGACCTCCTGCCTCTATCCCTCTTTGTCTGAACTACCTCTTTCCTGTTTCTCTAAGAATTGGCCTATGCCAATTTACCTTATTTGGAAAGGACAAATGCAGCTACACTTGCAGCAAAGCCACTTATTATACTGACTAACCTTCCTCAGAATGAAAAAAGACAAATGTTCTGGTCATCTCTAGTTACCACCTTGTGTAGATTTTACCTAATCATCAACCTCCTTTCTCCCTTCCCTTTTCTAAGCATCCACAATCCTTTCACTGCCCCCTCCTCGTAAGGACTGACTTCTTGTAAATCAGTTTCCACCATAGTCCCCTTGTTTCTGTATCTTGATCTGGCCCTTCACTATGGAAGGAAAAATCATGCCCCACACCCTTCTGTATCTGATTTATTTCCTTTACCATAATCTCCAATTCCATCCATTTTGCTACAAATGACAATATTTAATTATTTATAGTTGAATAATATTCCTTTGTCCATTTCCTTTGTCCATTGATGGGCATGTAAGTTGATTCCATATCTTAACCACTATGAATAGTGCAGCAGTACCTGTACATGGGCAGGCAGGTATCTCTTTGCTATGCTTATTTTATTTCATTTCATTTGGATATACTGGTAAGGGAATGATAGTTGGATTCTATGGTAGATCTGATTTCAGATATTTTAAGAATCTCCATACTGTTTTCCATAATGCATGCAAAAATTTACATTGCGCAAAACAGTGTTTGAGGGTTCCTTTTTCTCTAAATCCTCAACAGCATTAGTTAGTTTGGGTTTTTAATAACAGCCATGCTAACTAGTTTAGATGATGTTTCACTGTAGTTTTGATTCGCATTTCCCTGATGGCTAATGACGCTGAGCATTTTTCATATATTTATTGGCCATTTTTGTTTTTTCTTGTGAAAATTGTCTATTCAGATTATTTGCCCATTTTAATTGAATTACTTATTTTTTATGTTTTTGTGTTCTTTATATACATATATACTGGTTATTAATCCTTTTTCAGATGAATAGCTGGTAGATCTCTCATTCTCTATACCGAGTCTTCACTTCATTGATTGTTTCCTTTACGCAAAAGCTTTTAACTGCTGTGATTTCACTTTTTCTATTCCTGCTTTTGATTCTTGCTTTTTTGGGGTAGTGCCACAAACAACTGCCTATATCAATATTTTGAAGTGTTTGTTTGTTTGTTTGTTTGTTTTCTAGTAGTTTCATAGTTTCAAGACGTTTGATCCATTTTGAGCTGATTTTTATACAGGTAGAGAGATAGGGACCAAATTTCAGTCTTCTGCATATGGATGTCGTTATTCCAGTACTATTTTTTTGAAAAGGCTGTCCTTCATCTAATTTACATTTTTAGCTTGTTTCTCACAGTGTTGAGAATAAGCTTGCTATAAATGCACAGATGTATTTTTGGATCTTTATTCTATTCAAATGACTGGTGTGTCTATATTCATGCCAGTACTTTGCTGTTCTGGTTACTGTGCCTCTGTACCGTGTCTTGAAATCAAGAATTGTGATACTCCAGCTTTGTCTTTTGGTAGAGTTTTTTTAGGTTTATGTGTATACAATTAGATCATTTGCAAGCAGGCATAACTTGACTCCCTCCCTATTTGTAGACCTTTCCTTTTTTTCTCTTGTGTAATTGCTCTAGATAAAACCTCCAGTATTATATTGAATAAGAGCTATGAGGGCAGAAATGCTTTTCTTGTACCAGATCTTAGAGAAAACGGTTTCGACTTTTTTCCGCTTCATATGATGCTGGTTGTGCACTTGTCATATATAACCTTTCTTACATTGACGTATGCTCCTTCTATACTTAATTTGTTCAGGGCTTTTAGCATTAAAAAACGGGTTTTTCTAGATATTTTTAGGTATGAGATTACTGATACTATGGATAATATCACATTACCATCCAGTCCCAACTGCAGATTTTCAGCCCAGGAGGAAAAAAAAAATATTAAAAGAAAACCTTCTCTTAAAGGACTTATGTATGTCTAAGCAAGGAAAAGAATCTTGGCCAAATTTCAATAAATCTCTTGTAGTCTCTCAACAATGGTTGGTATGGCACAACAAATAGTTTGAGAGATAAGTTCTTAAAAACAGCAAAATTTTATGGTGAGGTTTGTGAAAATCAGAAAGATTTTATACTAAAATTGATAAACAATGAAGAGAGAGATAAGGACATCAAATTACTTAATAAATGCCAGTAAGATACATTCCCCCCCAATAAAATTTCATATTGAGAACGAGAGAAGTTAGTAACATTCTCTGCTATCAAAAATCTTCCAAGCAAATACAAAAATATGGGATTTGGGGAGAAGAATGTAGGAAAAAAATTAATGCTAATATATGAAATGAAACAAGTGGCATAATAGTGATGTGAGCTAATTGCTATTGTGGGTAAGAAAGTTTAAATTCTAACTGGAGAATAGCCTCACTGGGAATACCTTAGCTAATCTTTCCAGAATACCTAGGATTAAAGTAGAAAGAATGTTCTAGAATCAGCAAAGACATGGAGTATCGTAAGACATTTGTAGGGAGGCAGTCAGAAACATGGAAGTAATGAGACAGTAAAGAACATGTGCTTTGAAAGTTTATAGCCTGAAGCATTTCTTTTATTGAAATAGAAGAATCTAAAAAAGTTGCAAAGAAAAAGAATTAGAGCAAAGAAAATAGTATAATGTAAGAAAATTGTCTTGCCTCCTCTACTAATTCTCTTTGGCTGCAATAAAAAGTTACTACAAATGAAGTCACTAAAAAAATCACAAATTTACCCACAGACTGACTTCTCCTCATCTCCCCTTTCTCTTATCCTTCCAGTCTTTTGTAATAATAATGCATAATATATCTTAAAAGAGTTCAGAGTTTGGACATACCATAAAGAAATTAAAGAAGCTTAAAGTGATGGATTGCTAATGTTATGTCTTCTGCCTAGATGTCCCCCCAAAGCCTCATGCAGTTCTAGGTGAGAGGCTTTTTGGAGGTGGCTGGATCTAGGGTGTGTGATGCTGGGATCAAAGATATGAAACTGAGATTGATTTATGGTGAAATGTTATGATTAAGGTGGTCCCACCCTGGGTGTGAGTGCTATCTGCCCTAGGGGCGGGTAGACTGGATAGGATATAAGGGACAGGGGGAGGGTCACTGCTTGTCACTTGTTGCTCCACCACTTTGATGCTTTGCTGCCTTCTGCCTCCCATGAAATGTTTCTCCTCTGTGATGCCTCTCTGCCATGCCACCCTGACTTGCAGACAGACAACTTTGGACTGAAACCTCTACAAACTGTGCTACAATAAATTGTACCTCCTTCAACTTTGGGTGTTGGTTATTTTGTCTCAGCAATGAGAAAATTAACCAAGACAGCCAGCTACCATGAGTTGAACATTATACAATGTATATATGTATTCAAACATCACACTGTATTTCAGAAATGTGTACAAATATTATGTCAGCCAAGAAAATAAAATAGAGAGGAAAGGAATATGGCAGACCAGAGGCAGCATGTACTCATGATTTACCCTGAAATAGTCACTGAAAAGCAACAGGTATACAGATCTGTGAGGAGAGACGTGTACAAAAAGAGGCATGAAACTGCATCTTGAGAAAGCTATTATCCAAGCAAAACTCAGAAATACTTGTAATTAAAAACATAAGTTAATTAACTGAAGCAAGGCATTCTGGCATTGAATAGGCAGCCATTGGGGGGGGGGATAGTCCTCTCCCATACAGGGGTAGAATGAAGGACACCACATTTTCCTACAAGACCTGGTTCTTCAAAGCAGAGATGTGGCCTATACAATCAGGATGCAGACAACTGAATACAGGCTCACATCTTGTTTCTCTAGATTTAAAGAGGGTCAGATTGGGATGTAATCTATTTTCTTCACATAATTTCCACAATATTTCTCTTCTAATCCAAGTCATCACTACCTGGTAGAGCCAACGATACCTATGCCACTAAGGAAACTTTTAGAGACATAAAGGATAAGGAGATGTGGGTGGGCTACAAAGGATCTCTCAAAGAGCTGCAGTCTGAAAACTTCCCCAGACTCCACACCTACAAGCCAGGATCAACACAGTATCCACCACTAACCACTCTGTAGACTTGGCAGGGTTAACAAATATAGAATCAGGTTTTGGTCAGCACACCACCACAGAGGGGTGGACATCAGAGAAATCCCACTATATGTATATGTATATATAACATATGTACATATTTGTTTTGTTTCTTCTTTTATTTTTTCTTTCTCTTATTTATTCTGTTACATGTCTGATGTGTTCTCTTTTCTACCTATACTTCATTGCTGTTGTTCTTCAGGTTTTTACTTTTGACTCCTGCCTTGCTCATATCTCACCTTCCTCAAACAAATAAATGCTTTGATTTTTCTTTTTCTTTTCATTTTCTCACTCCCTTTCATTTTTCATATGAGTGAATATTGTCTAGATTCTACTACATGGTTTGACCCACTACTCCCACCCTTCACTCTTCCTAAACTATCTACTCAAGTTTCCCAAAGTATAAGTAACATCTTTTATCCTTAAGCCTAGCATTTACTAGAACTCTGTTCATTTACCTCTCTACCTTTTCCTGTCCCTCTTTATTTCCCCCACAAACAGGGTAAAAACCACTTTGCTACAGGGAAACTCACTGCATATAGATTCCTGGTTTATAATGGATTCTGCTTCATAACTGTGTCGACCTTTCTCCGATGGTTAAAGACACAAAGTTAATACTTACCACAGTCGGTCAGTTTCATGAATGTAATTAATGCTATTGTTATCGTTAATAGACTACTGTAACAAGGGTGTTATACAGGTTATAAGAAGTTGTACTTTCTCGTATGGTAATACTGTAATTATCAGAAGTAATAATCATTAACAAAGCCCAGGGTCTTGAGACAGACACAAAAGCCAAGAACCACATATACCTAGAAGACACTAAAGGAACAGACTTCTCCTTGGAAAGCATTAATATTTGTCTTCAAATAACCTCCAATAAACAAAATATAAAAATCAACACTGACACTGAAAGGGAGGAATACATATAGGTACAAAGAAAATGATGAGACCCAGAAGTACAATACAACCCCAATCCCAAGCCCACACAAAACAAATCGTGAGGACAGTGAAATAGAGGAAATCAGAAAACACACAACCAAACTTTCAGAAATGATAGCAGCAGAAGTTAAAAAACAGATGGATGAGGTTATAGAGAACATCAGATTAGAAATAATTGCCCAAGTTAAAAAAGAGATGATGATCATAATGAAAGACTTGCTTAGTGAGTTTAGAGTAGACACAGATTAAAAAAAAAAAGAGGAGCTTAGAAAAACAATGGAAAACTTGACCACTCAATTTAAGAAAGAAATGGAACCTGTGAAACAGATCCAAACAGATGTCTAAGAAATCAAAAACTGCCTTGAAAGTTTACGCAGTAGATTAAATGAAAGCGAAGACAGAATCTCAGACCTATAAGACAGGACTGTAGTTCATGACCATGAAAAGGAAAACTTCTTAAAAATAGCTAGAGGCTATGAACAATAAATACAGCAACTGCAAGATGATGCAAAGAAGAACAACATAAGATTGATCAGATTGAATGAAAAAGGAGACAATGCAAAAGATATAAAAGGATTATTTAAAGAAGTAATGACAGAAAACTTCTCAAGCATGAGAAGACAACTTGACATACAGATAAGTGAGACATACAGAACCCCAATTACCCATGGCCAAAATAAATCTACACCAAGACAAATAATAATCAAGATTTCAGAAATTCAACAAAAGAACAGAATACTGAAAATTGTCAGAGGAAAAAAACAAATCACCTATCAAAGTAAAACCATCAGAATCACATCAGATTTCTCAATACAAACATTTAAATGAAGGAAAACCTGGAGCAAAATATTTCAAGCCTAAAAAAAAAAAATAAGGTCCAACCCAGATTGATGTACCCAGCCAAACTCTTTCAAATTCAACAATGAAATAAGATACTTCCATGATCAGGAGCAACTGAAGAAACTCATGACCTCCAGACCACCTCTACAAAATATTTTGAAGGATAGCCTAGAAAGGAAACAGGAAACTATAATTACAAGGACACTAATCAAAATAATCCACCAGATAAAACAAGCAGCTAAACTGAGGTGAAACACAGAACTCACAACAGAAATGATCTATGACAAAGATAAGTCAATACATAAGAGCTGTAACCATCAATGTAAATGGTCTCAACTCACCAATCAAAAGAAACAGGCTAGCAGAATGGATCAAGAAACAAGAGCCATCAATATGCTGCATGCAAGAGACACATTTAACTCAAAAGGAAATTCATGGACTGAAAAATCAAAGGATAGAAAACAATATTTCATGCAGCAGGAACCCAGACACAAAATCAAGGGTAGCTATCCCAATTTCAGGCAAAGTGAACTTCAAACCACATCTGATCAAGAAGGACAAAGAAGGTCACTACATACTTCTCAAGGGAAAACTCCAACAGGAAGAAATAATAATCATTAATATTTATGCACCAAATAGCAGTGCACCTAACCACATAAAACAAATATTAAGAAACATGAAAGATCGAATAAACACTAACACAATTATAATGGGAGACTTCAATACCCCACTGTCACAAATAGACAGATCAACCAGACAAAAATTTAACAAAGAAATATCAGAACTGAACCGAATCTGTGAACAAATGGACTTAGCAGATGTATACAGAGTGTTCCACCCCACAACAACAGAATACACATTCTTTTCAGCTGCACATGGGATGTTCTCAAAAATAGACCACATACTTGCTCATAAAGCATATTTAAGTAAATGTAAGGGAATTAAAATTATACTATGCATACTGTCAGACCATAGCACAATAAAACTGGAATGCAATGGTAACAGAAAACAAAAATACCACATAAATACATGGAAACTAAACAACATCCTTCTGATGTTGGGTTACAGAGGAAATTAAGCAATTTATTCAGTTTAATGATAATGCTGATACAATATACTGGAACCTATGGGATACAATGAAAGCAGTACTATGAGGAAAATTCATTGCATTGAACTCCCACATCAGGAAGACAGAAAGAGCTCAAATAAACAATTTAATGTTGAACCTCAAACATCTAGAAGAAGAAGAACAAATCAAACCCAAAGCTCGTACGAGAGAGGAAATTATTAAGATCAGAGCTGAAATTAATGCAATTGAGACTAAGAAAACAATACAAAACAATCAGTGAACGAAAGAGTTGGTTCTTTGAAAGACTAAATAAAATAGACAAACCCCTAGCCACTTTTATCAAAAAAAAAAGAAAGACCCAAATCCATGCAATAAAAAATGAAAGGGATGAAGTCACATCTGACCCTATGGAAATCCAACGGATCATCAGCACCTACTCCCAGGACCTATACTCAAACAAGATGGAAAAACACTGAAGAAATGGACAGATTCTTAGAAACATATGACCTACCAAAACTGAATCAAGAAGAGTAAAAAAAAAATCTAGAATGTATAAAGAATTAAAAAAATCAGGCCCCCCCAAATTTAAAGACCCAATCCAAAAATGGACAGCAGAAATGAATAGACACTTCTCAGATGAAGAAGTAGGAAAAGCAGATAGACATATGAAAAAATGTTCAACATCACTGGTCATTCGAGAGATGCAATTTAAAACAACCCTGAGATTCCACCTCACTCCAGAAAGAATGGCTATTATCAACAAATCAGCCAATAACAAATGCTGGAGGGGCTGTGAAGAAACAGGAAACTTCTCCACTGTTGGTGGGAGTGTAGACTGGTGCAACCGCTATGGACATCAGTGTGGAGATTCCTCAGGGAACTAGGACTACAGGTTCCACTTGATCCAGCTATTCCCCTTCCTGGTATCTTCCCAAAAGAATTAAAAGCTTCATACTACAGTGATACATGCACACTCATGTTTATAGCAGCACAGTTTGTAATAGCTAAATCTTGGAAACTGCCCAAATGCCCATCAATCAAGGAGTGGATAAAGAAAATGTGGGTTTTTAATACAATGGAGTACTATTCTGCCATAAGAATGATAAACTTGAGATATTTCTAGGTAAACGGATGCATCTTGAGATCATAATTTTAAGTGAAATAAGTCAGACACACATGTTTAAATACCACATTGTTTCTCTGGTGTGAGAAACCGAAAGTGTAAATAAAGACTAAAATGTATTGTATTGAGAAAGGGAAGTAAGTGTTCAAATGGGAAGGGGAACAACAGAGAGGGAGGAGGAAAGGAACAGAGGGACAAGAGAAATAAGGAATAGAAGGAAGAAATGGAAACAAAGTTTTTCTAAATAAGGAGGGAGGAGGGGGTGAAGGAAGGGGACAGAATGGGAAAAAACAAAGCAGCAAGATAGATCATGTACAGGTACAAATCCCCTATGATGAATGTTATCACTACGTACATCTAAAATGTAGCATTAAAATAAAATTTTAAAAAATTCAATCACCAAAAATAAAGGACCAATTTAAAAATTGGCAACTGAAATACAATTCCACAGAAGAAGAAAATACAAATGCCAATAAATACATGAGAAAATATTCAGTATCTTTACCCATTAGAAAAATACAAATAAAAACAACACTGAGATTCTACCTTACTTCAGTAAGAAAGACCATTATCAAGGGTAAAAAAAAAATAACAAATGCTGATGATGATGTGAGGAAACAGAACTTTCCTCCACTGGGACTATAAACTACTACAACAACTTTAAAATCAGTATGGACTTCCTGGAAGATTGCAGAGTGGTGAACGGCAGAGAAACAACCTCTCTGAGATTTGTTGCCCAGACGCTGGAATATAGCAATGTAAGGAAGGAGAGAAGGGGGTTCCCAGGACCCAGCAGGTATCTGAAGCAAGAAGTGAAGCCCACGGGCTAAGGAAAAACAGAGATAGCACAGAAAAAGGAGGTGGCAGACAGATCTTTCTCCCAGAGTCTCAGCTCACAGCACAGGAGAGGCAGCTCAAGCCTGCAGATACACTGTGACTACTGGTGAACCCAGAGGCCTCCATGGAAAGACACACCAGTGGAACGGAGTGGTGGACACAGCTGACTGCAGTGGCTGATGAGGTTTCTTTTTTTTTTTTTTTTTGGTTTTGTTTTTAGTTATTTGGGTTCAGCTGTCCCCCAGGAGAGGATGATTGGCCAGTTGCCATCTTGGAAAGGGGCCCACTGAACTCAGAACTCAGACAACCTGCCTGTAGCTCTCTGTTCACTGCAAGGCGGAGCCGGGTTTCAAAATCAAGTCAACAGGAGGTCAAGGAGCCAAGTTCAGGCTGGCGGGAGACACACAGTGTGTCTCTAGCTGAACAAATCAGGTTCCAACCCCAGAGCCAGAGACCAGGCTGAATTTCAGTGGGATTGGTGGAGCAGCCTGACTGTGGAGCCCAGATGGGGTTGCACACTACCCCTCCATTAATCTACTGCTGGGATTAATCAGTACAGACCTGGGCCTGCCTAGTCTGTCTACCAGTGACAGCAGAGATATCCCTGGAAATAGATTTTTTCCCCCTGTTGTTGTTGCTAGCTTTTTTCTCTTTTTCCTCTTTTTTTCTTAGTTTTTTTTTTATTTTTATATGAATATGAAATTTGTTTCTAATTTTTTGATGTTATTGTTTTGTTCTGTCCTTGTTTTTATTTCTTCCTTCTCTCTTTCACTCTCTTGCTACCTTCTACCCCCTCTCATGAAGCAGGTGATAAAAAAGAAAAATAAAAAATAGGTTCATTGGAAATATACTTCATTTGCTCCAAAAATTTTACCCAAGGATACTGCTATTTGTTTCTCAAAACAAAAATGTGTCAGCAAAAAGAGAGAGAGAGAGAGAAGGTAGATTAAGAACTAGGTCCACTATCAAATATTTACATCAATATCCCTTCTTGACTAGCAGTTTTAGCAAGTCCCTACTGAGACAAAGGAAATAAACCAAAGATAACTTCTGAGAACATCTCCGGGGAATTTCCCCTGCTACTAGGAAATGACAATGAGAATTGTTTTTACAGATCTTTACAGTTAACAAGCAATTTCACATGCATTAGATTCCCAGTGAATTGACAAAGGTGGATACTATTATCCCTTTAGTTTCATTACAAAAATTTGGAAAACTGAAACTTAAAAAAAAATGTAAGTGACTTGCTTTCTCTTAGGTCGTATCAAAATGACAAAGCTACAATAAATCTAGGTCTTGGGACTCCAATTTCAAGTCAAATGAATCTTTTTATTTTACTTTCAGAGATTTGCGGTGGCTAAAGTATTTTTACAAATGTTGCTTCAGTAGTCCCTAACTCTCATTTTTAAAGTACTTCCATACTCATGCACACACACAGAGTAAACACATACAAACACAGGTGGTGCATGCTGCCATTGTGGGAAAATTAGTTTCAGATATAAAAGTAGGTTTTTGCAAGTAGATCCTCGATGGAGATAATTCCTTGCCTTGGGAATATAATACTGTACAGGATCCCAAATTATCTCAAATTTGTCAAATTTCTCTCCAAAAAAAGTATTTATAAGAACTCGTGTGGGGGTTCCAGGAAGATGGCAGAGCAGTGAACACCAGAGAAACAGCCTGTCCAAAATTTGCTGTCCAGACGCTGGAATATAATAATTTAAGGAAGAGAAGGAGGGAAGTGGGCTCCCAGGACCCAGGGAGGATCTGAAGTGAGACTTGAAGCCCACGGGGAGAGTAAAAAGAGAGACCTCAGTGCAGAAAGAGGAAGTGGTGGACAGTGCTTTCTCCAGAGCCCTGGCTTGTGGCGTGGGAGAGGCGGCTCAAGACTGCAGATGCATGGTGACTACTGGTGACCCCAGAGGCCTCCATGGAAAGACACACAAGTGGAACAGAGCAGAGGACACAGTGGACTGCAGTGGCTGGTGAGTTATTTGGGTTCAGACGTCCCCCAGGAGAGGACCATTGGCCAGTCGCCATCTTGGAATGGGGCCCACTGAGCTCAGAACTCAGAGAAGCTGCTGGCGGCTCTTTGGGCTGGGGCAAGGCAGAGCTGAGTTCAAGTTCACATCAGCAGGAGAGCAAGGAGCCAAGTTCAAGCTGGCAGGCAGCTGAGTTCAAGCCTACAGGAGACACAGAGTGTGTCTCTAGCCAAACAAATCAGGTTCCAACCTCACAGCCAGAGACCAGGCTGAGCTTTAGTGGAATTGGTGGTGAAATATCTGGAGTTACAGGGTAAACTGGGTACGGGCTCTGTGCTTCTTAAACCTGCCTGGTGAATGGGAGTGCAAAGTTGATTCTATAACCTTAATGATCCCTCTGTATCCAGCTGTCCAGGAAGTTAAAGTAAACATTACCTTTCATTGTATAAAACTTTCATTGTATAATCCAAGGTATGCTTTTTATGTCCAGTTCTCCCTACCCATAGTGAATGACCTTTGCTATGAGAGTCAGTCTTGGGCCATTTTTCTTTAGTAGATCTGAGTTTAAAGGCATTTAAGAAAGGACTCTTGTCATAAGCCATATTTAACAGTATTTCAGGCTAATACTAGAAGGTTTTGAGTAGTAAAAGATTGAGGAGCTGAAGAATTCTTAGAAACTACTAAAATATTTCTTAGTAGATGAGCCTCTAGTTGTAGCTATACTTTCACTAGAAACTTAGAGTTTGGAGTTTTCTAAAAAAGTTTTCTCTTTCATTTTCCTTGGAAAAACCTAAAACTTTATGCACTTTTAACTTTTGTAGACAATCTCTCCAATCAAGGAAAAGCCTAGATCTCACTGACATCCCTTACCCAGTTCCTCCATTACTGGTCCTCTCTTGGAGCAAAAACCGAAGAAAAACATATTCAGCTGGCCCTAGTTCCTGGCTTTGAAGGCTATTATCAGGTTTCCTGACCACATCAGGACTCCTTCTCAACCCAGCTACCAAGATGACCCACCAATCCAGCCCACTTCCCTACCCACACCCATCTCCAGCTGGACCTAGGGAAAATACTAAGTAGAAATTATAAAACTGAAATTTATCATAATTAATTATCTATTATTTGTATAACTTTTTCCTTGTACATTTATATATTTTTTTCTTTTTTAGTTCTGTCAAGAAAGACAAGAATTATACAAATCCATGCAAAGGAGCTCTATCATCCATGCCAACCAGATGCATTCTTCCTCCACCAAAATAAGCTTCAGAGTCCCCACATGGATTCAAACACACTCAATCCACCCGAACCGTCCTCATACTTTCACAGTGAGCTAGAAATAAATACATAGGAGGAGAAAATAAATCTGTTTACTCTTGACTTGGAGTCTAGAAACCTGGGTTCCTTTCCAAACTTTGGTATTTAATTGCATGACCTTGTACTAGTGATGCCCACTACTCCAAACCAGGCATTAGTTTTAACATCTGTTCTAAATCTGTATTGTTTAATGCTGTAGCTGCATCCACATGTGACTATGCTACTGAGCACCACTTAACTCCCATTTAAGTTTAAATAACCAGTAGCTACCACATTGGAGAGCAGAGAAAATATGTGGAGTATTGGCTTAGATGATCTGTGCTATCTCCACTAGGTAGTTTATACTATTCTGTTATATAGGGTCCATTCAAACTTAGCCACTCTTTCAATTAAAAAGTCCATGCTTCACTACAGAAATGATAGCCCAGGGTTACTTCATATCCATGAAGCAGACCTGGAAATGAAAGAGGGACTTGGGTGACCACCACATTTCTACAGCCAGAATGATTTTCTTCACTGTCTTCAAGTTTCTGTAAGTTGAAACCAAAAGATGAATTATGGCTCTCCCAGCCTCTCAGAGCAAGTATACGTGTATGTATATATGTATATACCTACTCTGTGAATAAAGTAACATTCTTTGCCCATCCTCCCAAAATGCCATTAGTACTGACTTGTGGAACAATTTCAGTATGGAGAAAAAAATATGACCTCTTCTCTTGATTTTGTAGGAAAATGAATATATCTTGAGAGACTTTCTTTCTCTCCAGCCTATTTTCTCATCTGTAATATGAGTTGGAATATAATTATTTATTAAACAAACCAAACAAAGCAGTGAGCAAACCTGGAGACACAGAGATAAATCAGATACATCTTTCACTCAGGAATTAAACTTTATATAAAGCCTAAACAAGCTGATTTTTCAAGGCCACTTTCAGCTCTTAATTCATGTAAGTTATGGATCCTTCAGCTCATAGTTACCGTATGAATACTATCTAACTGAAAACTCCTTAACATTTTACCTAAGTCTCACTTTATTAAGGCAAATTCCCCATCCAACTACGCTTTATCCCCCTTCTTTCTGACTATTGCCTATATTATCTTTTCTAGCCCAATAAGAAAGTAAGAACTGAGAGAGTCTAGAAAAATGAGAAAGAGTGAGGAGACAGCAGCAGAGAAGTATAAGTCTGAGCACTTCATCCTTTCCTGAAATGATAGAAAATGTGCGGATAACTATGTAATAAAAATTAGTGAAGAGGAAAAGAAAGGATAGAGACCTGAGAAAGGGAGATAAGAAACGTACTGTCAGTTATAGCAAATGTGGTATAAATTGATGTAGCTGTACAAGGCAGACAGATTTGGGGATGACTGGAGTACTCCTCTCCTGACTATTCAGGAATAGACAAGCACTTAGGAAGGAAATAAATAGAGGAGCCCATAGAACTGCCACAGGGCACCTTCTTTCTGCCACATCTGTGGAAGTGTCATCTTGAAGCTCAAGAATCTAGCCCTTTTCTCTTTCTTTCAATACCTAAGGATGTATTACCCTTTCACATAACTCAAAACAGCTATAACATTTGAAACTGGAGGATAAGTAATAATTCACTCTGTCTCCCTTTCTTATAGATCTCTAGGGCTCCAAACTCAGTTGAAGAAAAACTGGTTAAAGTGCCAGTTTAATGGAAAAATGTAAATAAACCTTCTGTACATAGGGAAGGGTCGGGGAATAGAAGGGAGGGGTGGGGAAGGGGGGAAACCAAGATATATCATGTACAGGTACAAATTAACCATGACGAATGTGATCATTATGTATACAATGTACCAATACATGTTCTTGGTAAAAAACTAAAACAAAATAAAATGGCAGTTTAGTTAGTAAAAGTCCCCCAGAGTGGGATTAAAGTTGAGTGTTAAATTCAAATTTTACCTCTCCCTTTATGTGGTTGGATGGCATTTTTCCCCAATGCTTACCACCATAGACAAGGATTCCATGGAAGGAGATAAAGATTCCAAGGACCTTTGAACCCTGGCCCCAGGTTGCCTGCAAAGTAGTTCTGGTACCTAAAAGAAGCAAAATTTGAGCAAATGCCTTTTTTTCCTCACAGCAGGTAACAGGCTAGAAGGTATTGCTGGGCTCATTTTATGAGTTCATCAAACATAGGAACATATTAAAAAGAACATATTTATATCCATCCCCGCACAAAACTTTCTTAATATAATTCATGTAACCAACTTATATCACTGTCTTACGTATTTGATATGTATTATCAAGATCTCAATCCAGAACACATACCAGATTGGCACGTCCTTGCTCTCGAAAAGTCACACTGAGCATCCTGTAGCTCCAATACCTCAGAGCCCAGCTAAAGACCAAGAACACGTACATGGTCCCTGAATTGCTAACACAGGATCAGTGACAGAAAGCCCCATCATTCTAGACCATCTCAGTAGGATAAGGGAAAAAGCTTTTAATCCAATGGGGGCTATTTATTTTTGTGAGGATTTTGGGAAACGAAGTTCAGACTAAGTCACTTGTTTTTCCATGACCTAAGGCAACTGAAAGGGAAAGATATTTTAGAATGTAGATAGATCCCCAAGCGTCATGGGGGCAGGGTAGAGGAAGAGAGAGAGGAGGGAGAGGAAAGGGTGGAAGGAGAGGAGGGAGAAAGAGGAAATTTATCTTGCTTAAATTTCACATAATGCCAGTTGTATTAGCATATACTGGTACAATTATCTTTCTCTCACCTACAGTCTAACCACCTTCCGGTCACAAAAATCTAATCTGAATAGAATATACTCTTTCCCGCTTCCCATCTTAGAGCAGCTGCATGACTTCCTGAGAATTATATTGCTGAAACTAGGGGATAAAAGTTCACTTGTATACACAACCTGCAAGTCTCCAGTTTCAATTCTTCCTCCCTCTCCATTCCATCCCTTCCCCCACTTTGTATCAGAGAAGCCAAACTTGGGCATGCTTTAAATAGTTTGAAGACTAATCTGAAAGAGGAAGAAGAATCTGTATACATTGGCTAGCTAATGTCCCTACCCTGCTCTCATGAAAATAGCAGCAACCCACGTTTGCAAAAAAGCTTGCCTAACCAGCAAGCATTCTGTGAATGGAGTGCACTTTCAGGACCCTGGGAGGTATCCAGATTTACACTGCAGCTCACCAAGGAGGGTTAGCTCTTGGAGAGACTGGGAGATCGGATTTCCTGAAGATTTGGAGTTTGCTTCTGAGAGCAAATGCAAAAGGACGCTAGACTGTGATCCTTGAAGGCACCAGGTAAGGAGATTTGGTATTTCAGTACTAGTACCAAGACAGTATGCAATAAAATCCGGTTAATGGCAGATTTTAGCAAACTCCCCAGAGTTTGGAGATAACTTATCTGCCTTTCCAGCTTTTAATTAAGCTGCTAATATGAATTCTTTCTGCTTTATTTATTGGCCAGAGATTTGATCAGCTAATCAGTCTATCAACAAGTATTGCTCACTGCTTTTGCTTGGGGCTTAATGTGGTGAAATACAGAGGGGACACTCCCCAGGATGCCAGCACATTTGCAGTTAGGCCAGAAATGTAGGGTATATTCTACAATCCTATTTTAAGGACTCAGTGGAGTTTCTCGAATGTAATGGCTGTTTCCTTCAATACGGAAAGAAAATATATAATGACTGCTGAAGTTAAACCAAAAAGTGAAGAGTGACTTGGCATTTTCACAAGATATTTTTCACACTCAGTATACAACTTGAACCTCTCGGCATTCTATGATTTAGACAAGGTAAGTGTCACTCTCTCTCATTCTCTCTCTTTCTCTCTCTCTCTCTCTGAAAAAAAGAGAAAAAGAGATTCAAAGAGTTTAAGAAATTTTCTAGAAACACATCACCCAACTAGAAATCAGCAGGCTCTGACTAGAGACTTCAGAAAGAAAGAAAGCTCTTTCAACTATAATTGAGCTTAAGAAAATTGTGTGATTTGTTTTGTAATTTAGACACAACTGACATAGACGACGTTAACACAAAGCCAAAATTTTATTTTTATCAAAATTTTTGGCCAGGAGCATTTTTTCTACTTAGCATCAAGGAAGCTGTTTTTAAGGGTCAACAAACTGGCTGGTGAGGTCCACCTCTTCAAATTCAATGCTTCTGTCTTCCAGTGTTCGGGAAATTGTTTTGAAATCCAGAGAGATGCCATTCCATATATTTAGCAGGTTATTATTCAAAAAGAAAATATAAATAAACCTGAAATTGTTTGTATATTATTTTAAATAAAATACCATCTAGCAAGCTGCATGGCATTTTAAATATATTAATGAGATTTGTTAAGAGACAATTTTATGTCTACAAGTTTTAGTCATTCAAATTTCTTTTGTCCTTGTTTTACTATTAATGGCTAAATTAGAACTAAAAGCTACCTGCATCTACTTAGTAAATAAACAATCTCAAATATCATATTGGCATCCATTTTCTTAAAAACTGGTCCTCAATTTCTCTAAATATTGGCCATACCAGCTAATTAGTTCCTACAAATAAAATAAGTTAGCCAGGGAGCCAGTTAGCCCAAACAGAATGATAGGTTAAGGAAAGTCTACAGATTGAGTTGAGGCTGAGTCTAATAAGTCAGTGTCTTTCTAATCCAGAACCATCAATTTTCACTTTCTACTATTTTCTCCTTCATATCACTAATCAACTTTTAATAAATTCATGAACTATTTATTTAAGATAAAAGCAAGATTCTCTTAAGGCAAAAAAAATTATAGATTTGCATTTTCAGGATCATTGGTTGATAATAAGGGATTCTAAAGGGAAGGTACTAATTCTTAAAATACATAGCTAACTTTGTGAATTTGATACTATGAAGGGTAACTATCATAAATGCCTAATTAACCTAGTTCTGCATAGAATTCTATTTTGAGCCATTTCATTATTTCTCATGTTCCTATTGAAATCTCTAAAATGTGTTGTAATCCAGTTAAACAAGTATTAATCAAGCTCAACAGAATACATAGCACAAAGTAAGGTAAGTCATAGTCCCTGCCTTTGGGGAACGTACAGTGTTGGCAGAACTAGAAGACCTAGAGAACATAAAAAATATAAGACCACAAAACAATGTCATTTTTAAATGGCGAAGAAGTTCAGAGAACAAAGACAGGCTAAATGGAGAAGATTTCAAAGAGAAGACAAAATAAGATAGATCTAAAAGAATATCTAGGATATTTGACAGTGCTGAGTAAATGTGCCAATCACGTAGGAAGTGGCTAAAATAGGCTGTTTGAATTCAATTCTAGTCACAGAAATCATATCAGAAATAAGCTGTGGTCAAGAGTGAGCTTAACACCTACGGGGTACACCAAGGAGCTTGATCTGGCTAGTGTAAAGGCACTGGCTTGCAGAGTAACAGAAAGTAAATTCCAATGGAAATCTAAGGCCACATTTTATTAGACACTGAACTTCAGACACTTTCTAATGGGAAACTATAAGCAAATTATTAATATCTAGAGACTTAACAGAAAAATATTTTGAGTAGATGAGTCTCGCAGAATTTTATCAGCTTTACTACATTTGGTGAAAACTAGAGTTGGAAAGACAAAGGGAAGAAGTTTACAAGGCTGTAGGTTAGTGATAGCAGAAATAGAATGGAGAGGAACTCAAGAGACATTCAAAAAGAAGAATAAATGGCAGTTGGTGAGTGATTAGATGCAGAGATTGTGGGAAATAATACCTGAAATTTTAAACCTGCGGAATCTGGATAGTAGTATTACTACTCGTCAGAGAAATAGGCAATTTAAAGAGGAAGTAACAATTTTAGGACGTAATGAGTCCTGGTTTTGAACTGCTGAGTTTGAAGTGATGATAACAATTCAAGGAGAAATGTCTAATGATCATTTAGAAAATAATGGTCCTGAAAGTAAATGGTGCGTAAGAGATGGAGGCTAAAGTTAATATCTGGAGACTGTGATCACCAAGGTCATAAAACAAAGATTTGTTTAGAGAAAAAAAAATGAGATGACCAAGGACTGAAATAGGCAGTGTCTACCCCGTCAAGTGGATGAATGTGTCTGAGGTTGTTTCTTTGTCCTTTGTTCTGTTCCACTGATCCACCTGTTTTTATGCCAGTACAGTGCTAATTTTGTCACTGTGGCTTTATAATATAATCTGAAATCCAGGATCATGATGCTTCCTGCTTTTCTTTTGTTGTCCAGAATTGCTCTTGAAATTCTAGATCTCTTCTGGTTCCATATGAATTTCAAGATTGATTTCTCCAGTTCTGTGAGGAATGCTATTGGGATTCCACTAAACCTATATATCAGTTTTGGGAATGTGGCCATCTTGACAGTATTGGTTTTGCCTATCCAGGAACAGGGGATATCTTTCCATTTTCTGATGTCTTCATCAATCCTTTTCAGAGTGCTGTAGTTTTTGTTGTAGAGGTGTTTCACGTCCTTCATTAGGTCAACTCCTAAGTATGTAATTTTTCTTGATGTAATTGTAAAAGGTGTTTCCCTAATTTCCTTCTCAATGCCATAATTACTAATGTACAAAAACACTATCAATTTTTGTCTGTTGATTTTGTATACTGCTGCACTGCTGAATATTGTTATTAATTCTAGAAGTCTTTTGGTGGAATTTTTTGGCTCTTCTATGTAAAGGACTTCTTCCTTTCCTAAATGTATCTTCTATGTAATTTGACTTCTTCCTTTCCTAAATATATCTCTTTTATTTCTTTCTCATACCTGATTGCTCCAGCTAATGTTTCAAGTACAATGTTGACTAGGACTGGTGATAGTGGATCCTTGTCTTGGTCCCCATTTCAGAGGCAAAGCTTTCAGCTTTTCCCCACTTAACAGGATGTTGGTAGCAAGTTTGTCATAAATGGCTTTTATCAGATTGAGATAAGGTCCTTTTATATCTATTTTCCTCAGGGTTTTCATCATGAATAGATGTTGGATTTAGTTTGGCACATGGTGATAAATATGGCCTAGACTTAATCTTCTGAATGTGCATAACCAGTTTTCCCAGTACCATGTGTAATACTGTCTAACAAGTTATTAAATATCAGTATTTCTTGTATTCTTTGTATATCAAATGCAGCACTGTGTTGATAGGGGTATTTTTCAAGTCTGTTAAAATGATAACTGTGAAAACAACTTGATAATTCCAACCACTATCCAAAGGGTTTTGTCTAAAGCTCGTTCATTCTAGGAGGATAAAATACATAACAAGACTGATCAAATGTGCGGGGAGTGTGACCAGCTACCTCCTACTTCCTACACTGCACCCCTAGGTCAGATGCGTCACTCTGAATAAGCAATCTTATCCTACTTATCCTACTCCTAGAAGCTGTCAGTAAGATCTGTCCTCTAGTGGCCACTAACTGCATTACCTCTTCAAGCTTCAATTCTGAAAGGAATAAAATACCTGAAAGCACATTTTAAGCAGTATTTCTGTGAACACACTATCTATATTTTTATTCACTGTTATTTCCATTAAGCCCATTGATTCTGAAGATTGAAAGTTAAGGAGAAAAACAGTTTCTAACACCAAGTTCAGAACGCAATACAATATTTCACTACCCTCATAAAGGCACCTATACAGCCACAGATTCGGTTGTGATATAATGTTCCTAGAATATATGGATATAGACACTGCACATGTTTTTTCCTAAAATACAAAGACCTAGAGCTACTTCTATTCCTCACCTCAGTGTTATACGGGTTTCAGGCTACATAGACATCAATGTGGTATAATTTGAGGGCTAGTGAGAAGCTTTCTCAGGAGCAAATTCTTGAGAGACATATGCATATTAATCAACCCTACGAAAGAGATGGATCCAGAATGTCAATTTGTTGCCTTGCCAAGAGGAAACACAACTGCCAAGAAGTCTGATAGATTCATAGAAAGTAGTAGCCTATTCTCACCTCTAGAAAAAAAGGCAATAAAGGAAGTCATTTAATCCAAATAATAAGTACAGACATCTTAGGCCCATTAATTTATATTACAACCCTAGTGCTAAACACCTTCGAATGATAATTATTTTTGCCTTGAAAAATTCTTCCTAGTGAAACCATAATGTTAAATTAAATATATCAGACCACACAAGCTTAAATATTGCATAGTTTCTCTTATATAAGAAACCCAAAATATAAATAAAGAGCAAAGTAAAAGGTATATGATAGGAAGCAGGGAGACAGATCTTTCTCAAATAGGAAGAGAATCAGGAGATGGAAAGAGAGGGAGGGAGGGGAAGAAAGGGACAAAAAGATGAAAAAAGGGCTTAAGATTTATTATATACATGTACCAACTCCCCGTGGGGAATGTAAACATTATGTATTGTAAACATATACCAATAAAAATTTTAAAATTTAAATTCTTCATCAGTTTAGTAGAGAAGGACACTGTTTAAATATAAGTTGCACTCTACTCTTCAATCCTGCTTAGCTATTCTACCACATTATCACTCTCCCCCATCATGATTTCTCTCCACCAGTCCTTCTAAATTTGGGAGGGAGTAGATACATGTGGGAGAAAAGAGAAATAAAAATCTTTTAAATTTTGTCCGAAGTTAGTCAGGGAGAGGTCTTTGTTGAAATGGGGGAGAAAAAACAAAACAAAAGGGTGAACATGATCTATTGGGCATGTAAGCACATACTTGATTTCCCTTTTAATGAATAAATAATGAATAAGATAATGAACGCCATTATCTTATCTTAGTGCTTGCAGAATCAATACATGCCAGACATTTGATCTCCTGCTTAAATGAAACTGATGGAAAAGGAAAAAGAGGTTGGATTGGTACAAAAGTTACCTAGAACATTCAGGTTTTCTTTTTTTTAATCAATCCTCTTTCCCTAAAAAGGAAAGAAAAATCCAGTTTGGAATCACATTTTGAGCTGTCCAAAGTATAAAACTCATTAAGATTTCTCTTTTATCCTATTAATATCCTTTGTTTTTATACAGTTTCGTTTTTGTTTTACCATGAATTCAACAGACTAAGTGGAATTGAGCTAACAATAACAACACTCAAACATCCCTGACCCTGTCTTACACACTTATTCTAGATTTCCAAGGAAGTCCCCAAACCTCATAAGATATAAAAAGTTCCTTCTCATTCCAAATTGGTTAACCATTATGCTTAATCTAAACTGTAATTCTAATTTAGAACAAAAAGCCTTCAATAAAAAGCTACTTTAAAGAACCATTATCTTGCTCCCAAGATCCAGGCATCTATATGCCGAGAAGTTAAGGGCAGGCCACAGATTCAGCTGTAAGCAATGTCCTGAGAGGTTCAAGGTGTTCAAAGTTGCTAATAATTAAGTAGAAACTTATACAGGTATCCCTGGAAAAAGGTAGGCCCATAGGTGGTTCCTATGAAACATTCAAAAGTGTATAGGTTATCTGTAACATATTTCTATCACCCAAACTATCCTCCCACCATGTGCCTACACCTACACTCACACACTCATCAAGATCTCTATTGCCTTTTTATAATTTCCATTTCAACTGGTCTAGTCTTATACATCACTTTAATCTGAATACTGTGTTTGTATCACAGTACTATGAAAAGGGACACACTGTGTCATTAGCTTGGAATGCCTTTTGGGCTTGACAGTGTCCCATGTTTGGGTTCCCCTGTCTGACAGCATAGTTGGCCTAATTTGATGAGTATAGTGTTCTCCCTTTAAGGAGAACCAACGATTGCAGAAGAAACATCTGAGCACTCTCAACCATGCAATATCAGCACCTCTGTAGTTTTTAATACCAGTGAGAACACTGCTAAGCATATTTCTGGAAATACCAAGTAAGAAAACTACCTATTGTAATGATAAGGCTAGAGTGACAGTGGGGAAATTTGTCTGCCTCCCACCTCAAGATCTTTTGCTAACTACCATGAAGAAAAGCCACTGAAATAATTAGTACAAGCTTGATTATATATAGATTAAATCTCCATGGAGGATGGGTATCTTTGCTCCAGTCAATGGACAACAAATCACTCAATAAATATTTATTTTATATTTTTCTAAGGGCAAAATGCTGTTACAAGCTAGCCTTTGAGATCAAAAACTTAAAACACTGGATTTGTTCTTCCTGCCCAAGGGGAGTTCACAATCTACCCAGGGAGAAAAGATTCCTACATGCTCATAAAATGTGACACAAGGCAGTAGAGTACTGACTGTGAAGTGATTGGTACAAATAATAAACATAATACAAGTTCAAAGAGAGAGATGAGTATGCAATAGGGGGGTCAAAGTCAGTATCAGAAAATGAGATATGAGCTGAGCTTAGTATGAGCTGGAAAGAAAATAATAAAAGTACTTATTTGCATGGTGGTTTTACAGTTTGCAAAGTACTCATGCTTATTATCTCATTCATTTGTGTATCTATCCAGCAAATATCAAAGAATACCTGCTGTATCAAAACATTTGAACATTTTTCCTAACCTTTCTGATCTCAGATTTACAGGATAAACAACACAACAAATTTCTTTTCATTTGACAATAATAGGCTACAGAGAGAGGAAGAAAGAGGTAAAAGACATCTAAATCAAATAAAAGTGGAGGGCTCCACTGAACTGCTCCCTCATAAATTCTAAGTTTCCTACATCTTGCCACTGCTGAGCAGAACTGGAGGAAGTATCAGCCTTTGGAGGCTGACTCTGAGTCCCAGCCTCCCCCACTTCCTCTTCTTCTTCAGCCCTACTCTTATCACCCCACCCCTGTTGGCAGTCCTCCAGCACAAACAGACCATCCGGTACACGCTAGCACTTACTAGCAAGGCACAGGAAGTATTGGGGAAGCACTCGACTTGATGGAATCATTAATCTACATCCAGATACTGATTTAATCTTTTAATCTCCTGTGTTAGTTCAACTAAAAAACACCCGTCATTTCCACCCGGGCTCTGTAGTCAGACACACCCTTGGGTGTTCGAGTTCTCATCAGTCTCTGGCCTAGGTCACTTTTGAACTCTCCTCCAGCCCCATCAGACCACTTATACCTTTTTTACTTTAAACTCTTTACCTTCCCTTCCTGCCCAAAGTGTGGATTGTCTGTCCTATCTCCTTTCATTTCTTCTTCAGTGACTTTTAAAGTGTCCACCCATGAGTCATGGTCCTCTGCACTCTTTTTGACTCAGGTTTCTTCTTAATAGACTCTACCTCCTAGAGGTGTCCATATTTCACTTCTATTTTACACAATTGTTTATATTCCTGCACAATTAGTCTCATGTTTCCACACCAAAAGTACGTTCTTCCCTTCATCTCCTAGACACTGTTATTCAAAAGCACTTAAAACCACACAGTTACTCAAGTCTCCCAGTGAGAAGAGAGAAAAATGAATAAAACACACTGTGACATTAATGGGCTCACTGCTTAAATGACATAAGCAAAAAAAAAGTAATAACAGCACTGTAATAAATAACAGAACCATGCACATGGCAACATTCATAGAGCATGACACCATCAGCCTGTATCTTGAAGTATAAGTAGAAATTTCCCAGATTTACCCGTTTGAGAAAAAGATGTACAGTTCAAGTATCTTCAAGCAGCCAACACATGATGATAAGGATCCTGAACCAAGTTGGTAAAAGAGAGATGGTCAGACGGTATGACAAAATAAGAATCAACAGAACTTAATGATGGATATAATACGGGATACCTGATTTCACAATAACTGTGAGCTTCTATGCCTGGCTGACTAGAAAACTATTAGTAACAATGAAACAACAGAGAAGTTAGTTGTGGGAGTTAATTTGGGAAGGACAGATACTGGAATTAAGAAAAAAGTCAAGTGATCCAAGTAGAGAAATGTAATAGGCAGCTGAAAATGAGACACTACCATTCAGGGAGGTAGTCTGTGGCTAAGACAGAGATTTCAGTCATCTACATAGAAGTTAAATAAAATGCATGTAGGCATTTAACAGATTTTGGCTGTGCGATGACTTCGACTGACTACCTGAAAAATAGGTCACTAATGAAGAAAGATCTGAGGGAAGAGCGAGCCTGGGGACGGCAGCATAGTAGTAGAACTGGTCTGGTGGTCATAACACCTGGATTCTAGCCCCAACTTTCTCACTAGTTATGTGTTCCTCAGCAAGTCGTCATCACCCTACTTCCATCCCCAGGGTTCAGGTTTTTCACATGTAAAAGTACATTGGAGCAGGATCACAAAGACCCCTCCTGTTCAAACTAGCACCTACTCTTGAAATAACAAAGACCACATTGTAATGACATGGGTCAATAATATTTTCTTTTGTAAAAAAATGACATAGAATCTCCCCATCCATTCATTGTGTTCCTTCTGTATATGTGAAGTATTATAATAACCACTGCAGAGGGAAAATGGGGAAGTGTAAAGGGAACTAAAATCACTGAAGAACATGTGAAGATATAATATCTGCTTTCAAGGAACTTGCAATTTAGTTGAACCTACTGGCCTCATTTTCAACTGATCCACAATAAATCATAAATTATCTGTTATAGTTATGTATGGTTTGGTTGGATCGGAAAGAAACAGGTTAAATTTCACTCTCATACAAAGTCGTGTTTATCAAGTTTTTGCTTTGGTAGAATGTTCTGAAAAAATCCCTATGACTTTTTTGAGAATTAAACCAAAGGAAAAATAAAGTAATATAATAAATGAGCCATAGATATAATGTACTTCAATAAAATATTTTTTATTTTTATTAGTACATGCTTGCAATGCATAATGATTACATTTACTGTGGGGAGTTAGTGCATGTACATAACTCATCTTAATTCTTTTTACTTCCTCTTCCCCACACCTCCCTCTCCCCTCCCTCCATCTCTTGGTCTCCTGTTCATTTACAAAAGAGTCTCTCCCTGTTTCCTATTATCTGTCTTTTATTTTGTTCTTTAAATTATTTATATTTTTAGTTTCTCATATAAGAAAAACCATGTGATATTTAAGATTGTATAAAATAATTTTTAGAAGAGTTGGTCTGATTCAACACTTTCATTGGACACCAAATATAATGCTCCTTTGCTAAATTCTGCAGAAACTACATGTATTTATTAGATCTGATCTTTGTCATTAAGTCTATAATTCAGCAGTGGAGATTAGGCAAATCACAATGTAATAGAGGTAAGAAGAGAAAGAGAAAAGTAACTAGAAACAGAAATTTGAATTCTGTAACTGAATGAACCAACCTCTCTGAGCAAATGTTCCCCAAGGTTCTAGCATCCTAAGAATACCCTGGGTTTCCTTCTTCCTAATTCTTCCTTCCACATGTAACCTTTCTACCAACTCTTTAGTCTATGTGCCCTCTAAAACTCTCCTTTTATTCTGAGTAAGTTCTCCCACATCCTACACCTCTATAAAGAATTCTCCCACAGCCTCTTTGCCTTAAGAAACTTGACTCTTGCCATTAAAGATAAGTTTTTTCTGCCTCCTAAGTACTGTGAGAGAGAGTCTGTTCACCGTCTTCTGGCTCCCTGAGTCCACTTCTAAAACACTACTCTTCTGAAAAAGCCATAATGCAAAAAGTCATTCATATGTGTCAGTCTCAAATCACCCCATTTATGTCACCATCCACTGATCTAGTTATTTTCCCCCAATTCATTGACTGTGTTAGAATTTGACTCTCCTTTCACAACAGACAACATTGTGTCTTACTTCATTAAGAAAATTAAGTCTCACAGGGATGAGCAATCTCTATCATGCAGCTGAACTTTCTTTTTCCTTTATGTGCCAGTATTCTTTTCTTATTCTACATTCTCTAGTAGCTCACTATTACTAAACTCATAGATTAATTTAAATCCTCTAGAATGGTATATGAGACCTTTTTTATGACCCAGTTTCTGCATTTTGTTCCAACCTAATTTCACACTTTTCAATCTAATAGTTCAATCACACACAGACACATGCACTTCGATGCACACACAAGCACACACATACACCCACCACCTTATATTCCAGGCATATTAATTAAATATTCCCTAAATATGCCAGGCTATTTTGACCTTCATGCCTCATTCATTCTACTTTCTCCCCAGAATGCTCCTCTCTAGCTGCCATCTTCTTCTCTCTTTTATAAAGCCTTTCCTAACATACACACATAATTTGCTATTTCTATTCTCTGTGTTTTTATATACTTCTATCACAGAAGCAGTAAGGATACAGTGCATTAATTCTTAACATATCTACGTTTCCCTCTGGTAGAAAGTCAATCTTTCATAGGTAAGGTCTGTCTTATTTTCCAAAGATCTAACAGAGAATTGACGCAGAAGTAGCTAATAACGTCCTTTATAATGTAATTAGTGTATCACAGTAGTACAGAGCACAGCAAAGTTTTTACAGAGGATATGATGTAAGAATTTGTCTAAAAATGGTTAGAAGTACATCTCACATCAATGTGGACAAAGAGCATTTCATAAATGGCAATATGGCTTGAGCAAAGAAGAAAATCCAAAATGAGGGTTGTACCTGGTCATAGTGTCATATGTATATATGTACATATAGTAAACAATGGAAAATCATAAGGCTGGGATGGAACATAAGGCTGGGACTACAACAATAGTTGTAGTCTATAATAGTTCTTTGAATTTAATAGGTTACCAGAGACCAGTGAGAGGAAAGTAATATAAGCAGAACTGTGCTTTAAGGATAATTCAACATAAGTGATAAAGACAGATTAAATGAAGAGAAACAAGAAAATTAAAAAGAAATTTGCAATTTCTAATATCCATTAAACTTACTCCCATTTTATAACCAAAAACAAAAAGAAAAGCAATAGATCAATCCTCGGCATTTGTGCAGGCCTCTGCACATACTGCCATGAATGGCACCAGTATATGAATTTGTCTTATGTGTTGGTGTTTAGTGAAAATACTTGTTGAGTCTTAAACTAATCGTGTGGTATAGTGAAAACAGCACTGGACTGTGACTCAGGCTAAAGGGCTCTACCACTTGTTTGGGGTGCTACTTTCAGCAACCATTTTAACTTTCTGGGTCCTAAAGGGAGTGGAGTTGGATTAGATGTTCTCTAAGTGCTCTTTAAACTCTACTATTCTGTAAAACTAAGTCATTCAATTCCAAACAGATTTTTATAGCCACTTCTGGTAGCTGCCCTTTACTGGACAGTTCTGTTTGAGAATTACTTTCAATTTCCTGTACCTACTTCTTTTTCATTGACTTGTTCACAGTGATTTGGTCACTTTAAGGTTGGGAGCATAGCTTTCATCTCGCTTCATGATTCACTCTGTAATTATGTATGCTCTTAAATCTTCACAAAATCCTGGACATTAGAACAATGATATGTTACTCTTTGTGCTGATATTTCTTTTCTTAAAGAGTGCCCAGGTGGCACTGGGAGAATTTTTCTACCAGAATGCACCTTAGAGAAGCAAATTCGATATTATGCTAATAGATTTACAGTAACAGAAAGGACACTGATAAGTAATTCAAAAAAATTCTAATGGAATCAAATGTATATTTTTACCTATAGGTAATTAGAAGTTTCTGAGGAGGGAGAAGTTATGGTCGATATGCTGTTAATCATGAGTACCTCTCTCTTCCTGATTTATGAATAAGTTGGAGCTTGCTTTCCGCCTTTATACCCAGTTCTCTCCATTTTTTTAGCTCTACTTGCAACTAAACAAGACATTTCTTGACCGCTATTTAGCAAGGTACACAAGTTTACTTGGTATTCACCTTAATTACATATTCTATATCCATTAATTTTTCAAAGTTACTCAAAATTCTTGCCCCCACTCACTGGTTGGTATCATCTGCATAATTCATTTTGTTCTATTTAGACCACAAGCCTTTAATCATGTAGTCTAAACCAGTTCAATACAATCCAATTTAATTCAATTCATAACTTTTTCATGCCATTTACTTGCATAGTCCTAAGGATACTTACAATTCACTCTATTCACTAAGAACCAATCCCTGGCTGTGTATGCCTGAGATGAATGCACCTGCGTTACTGTTTTCTGCAACACTCAGGGAAATAAGGTACAGTTTGTTCCTTCACGCACAAGGGTTCCCAATATCAAGCAACTGGATTGTCACATCTCCCTCTTCGGTACTTCCTTAATGTTACCATGTACCTCCCAAGAGCTTCTTTCAACATTGAAAAAACTTGTCTTTACCCGAGAGCCTTTAGCTATATTCCCAGGACTTGCCGTGATTTGGCCTCCTTTATTATCTTCATATTAAAAATGAGAAAACTGAAGTCATATATGTTAGGTAACTTTCCCAATGACACACACCTAACCATACTCTTTACTATGATCCAAACTCAGACCTATTCTGGCTCACAGTCTATTATGTTTTTGCCAGTATATCCACGTCATCTTTGCCTCGGTAGAAAATTAAGCTATTTGTCTCCTTTCTTGAAGGAGGAATGGTTTGGGATAACTAAAAAGAAGTCCTCATTTGTTCTACAGGGAACTTCCCATAAATAAGATGATATGGAATAAAGCTGAAAACCTAAATGTGTACTGACAGATGAATGGATAAAGAAAAGTTGGTATAAGCATAAAAGGGAATACCATTCAGCCTTTAAAAAGAAGGAAATTTTGTAATAACGTGCAATGCATGGATGAATACAGAGGACGTTATGCTAAACAAAATAAGCCAGTCACAAAAAGACGAATACTGCATCATTCCACTTGAGTGGAGTATTTAATATTCAAATCCAAAGAATCAAAGAGTAAAATATAGTTGTTAAGGCCTAGAAGAGTGAGGAATAAGGAGCTACTAATATTGATCAACAGGCACAAAATTTCAGTTAAGCAAAGTGAATAAATTCTAGATCATTTTTGGGCAATGAAATATTTATTTTGATGTTATTTATCTGATATAAAATAGAAATGTTTGTTTTCTTGGAACTAGTATATTGGGAGGTAGTCAAACATACCTCATGTTTCTAACGACTTAGTAGGAGTAATGTCACAGGCAACATGGATCAGCAAGGAAAGGGGTGGGAGTTTGTTGCCTCTAGGCATTTAGAGTCTAAAATGGTGTTTTAGTTACTTTTCTCTCGTTGTTGGGACAGAATACTCGACACCCAAAGTTAGGGGAAGAAAGGTTTATTAGCTCACAGTCTGCAGAGGTTTCAGTCTATAGTCTGCTGGGTCCGAGGCAGGGCGACATGGCAGAGGCAGAGCGGGTCCGGCGGCCAACCCACCAGCCGACCGGCAGCAAAGCAAAGTGAGGAGATGCAAGGAATGTATGCAAATAAGCAATGCAAGCAAGCAGCTAGTTAGCTTCTTCCTGTATCTTTTATCTAGGCTACCTGCCCCCAGGGCGGCCTGCACTCCCACCCCCAATCTCAGTCTCACATCCTTGATCCCAGCAGAACCATGCCAAACCGATCAATGGATCAATTTAGTAATCACACACTTTAGATCCAGCTATCTCTTACCACATGAGGCTTTGGGGGGACATCTAGACACAAACCATAACAAATGGTCTCAGCAAATGACCTTAATTCTGGAATTTGGTTCTGAGAAGAATGTGAGAAATTTTCCAAAATACATAAACAAGAGCAGCTGTCTTAAATTTGAGAAATTTACATTATTGATTGCACTTTGTTGGAGCAAAACAAATTACAAGAATTTTTACTTGAGAGAACAATGACTTATTTTCAAAATACAGTCATTCCTCCTTTAACAATCACATCCCATTCTGGCAACTAGGTCATTAAATGAGTTGGTTGCTAAATGAGGAATTGTATATAGTATGTACATTACAATATTCAGAAAAAAGAAATGCTTGAAGGAAACTCCAGCTTGATGACTTTGCTTTTATTTGTGTAACTCTTACAGGCAGTACTGTAATGTATAACAAAACATGAAACTACAGTACTGTACTGTACAGTACAATCAGCGAAAATTACAGTACTGTACTGTAGGAGAAGCCACCATAAGGCTGAACTGCTGCTCACATTCCTGGTTCCTGTGTGATAAATCTGAATGTGGTTTCTAAGTCTGAACAGACTGTCTTGGTCACAAGCCCAGTCGTTGAACAGGTAGGTCGTTAAACGAAGAATATCTGTATTAAGGGCCTAAAACCAAAACTTGTCCATATAATGGGAGAGGTACAGTACACTTTCCTAGGAACTGAAGCCTATTAAAAACCCTCAGAGTAGATCTCAGGCATCCACTAAACCCTGTGAGGGTAGGTGACTTGTCCTGGAACCCTGAAGCAGTATGATCAAATAGGATGGGTACCTCATACAAGAAATAATATAAATGAGCCTATAAAAATAGTTTGAGGAGTTTCTCTCTTAGAAGACACAAGAACGATGATCACATTGTGAGAACCAGAGATGTGATAACTTTAAAAAGAGTAAGATAAGCGAAGCAACTTTAAATCATAAAAATTAGTACTTAGTTTACAAAACTCTATCAAACCTAGAATGTTGTACTGCCTTTAAAGGGACTGGCCAGGCCTGTAACTTGAGCAAACTGATACATTCAAAGAGAAACTGAGGTTTTCCCTCAGGCGTTTATCTGCTCAGGGAACACTAGTAGTCTTACATCCCGATTGCAGACAACTTACTGTATGTCTCTGTTCCTCTTGGTTGAAACTATAGATGGCTTATTTTACTTGCTGTCAAGAAAACAATTACCCTAATCTTTATAGCTTTAGGGAATGGTGAACCAGAAGAGACTTTGGAGAGCATATAATCTAACCCTATTGTATTATAAATGAGTGAAGAGATCACAGAGAGGAAGTGATTTGCCCAAGATCACTCAATTTATCATCCACCGGAGCCTGAGGTATGATCCCAAGTTGTCTGGCTTTCCGTCCTACAAATTTTCCTCCTTGCCCATTGTTTTTCTCCATGCAAGAATTCCCTTTTGAGCCAGGCATGTTGGTGTATGCCTGTAATCCCAGCATTTAAGAGGCAGATACAGGAGGATCACAAGTTCAAGGCCAGCCTGGGCTGCATAGTGAGTTCAAGACCAGCCTAAACTACATAACAAGACCCTGTCTCAAAAAAAAAAACAAGAACAAAAAGAAAGAATTCCCTCTAATTTTGATAAAACATCAATGATATAGAAAGTAGGTTAACTCAAATCAACCTGTATGTAAAAGGCACTACACTATGTACAGCAGGAAAAATGAATAAGACCTGTGTGTTGCCCTTTTGTGCTAGTGGGACTGGGGTGGAAATAATGGGGATTTTATCCATCATTTTAACCACTTATCAGTCCAATAATTTAAATACAGGCTAACCAAAACTTGCATATTTTTCATTAATTTTTATAAGATAATATAATAAGAAATATAAAAATGGCAATTTATCAAATTTATTAAGTAATTTTCTGTGTATAGTAAACATTCAATACACAATACAATGTTACAGTCTGGACAATAGTATCTAGTCTTTCTGAATTCTTTTTGCATTACTGTCTTTCTTTGAACAATGCATTTTACAATGTCATATTGGCCTTACCTTTTTTTCTGGTGGCATAATTTCAATAAAATGTCCACCCACCAAATGTAATAGTAAAGATGTTGGTGATGGACATCTGGTTGGTGTTTTGCTATCCTGTACTTTTCAATTATTTGTTCTATTAGACCTAATCTAAATTGTAAATGACTTTTTAAACCTCCTTGTTTTGAATAAATAACAAACAAGTTCCATAATGTTTGGTCCAGAAAGTGCATACATATTTTATAATAATATTTTTCCTCTCACATTGATTATAGGGTAGCTCGTTAGATGTTGGTCAACTCTGTCAACATCACCCATAGAATTAGTATAATCATTGACGACTGTAGGAATTTTTTTAGTTTTGTTGCTTCTTTCAAGTCCTATTATTTCTGTATTTTGAATAATTAACAATAAAGAGACATCTTTTTTGTCTTTCCATTTCATAACACAGACTTTTCCTGTCTAATATGCTAATATTTTCCCTTTTTGAGTTTTTTCTTTTGCAAACTTTTGGCACTTCTTTCCTATTCAATCTCAGTGTCCCAAACATGTCTATTTGGTATTGTAAAAGACTAGCATTGAGTTCCGAGAAGTATAAAAATTATATCTAATGTTCTTACAATAAGAGTTTTTATAAACTGTAGCACAAAAAATTATTTAAGTTATTTTTCACAAGTAAAACAAACACTAATTAATGAAAGAAAATAAACAGATTTATTATTCAATTTCACTAGAAACAAATATCAAAGGCAAATAAAACGTTCTAAACAAAAAAGTATGCAAAAACTGTTGATATAAAATAAATAAACAAACGTACAAGAGTATCTCCTGCAAACAAGACAACTGGTTGAAATGGCACCTGCCTGAGCAGCACTCGGGATAGTCAGTACATAAACAAATGTGCTGCCCGAGTGATGCTCGGATAAAGTGTTAAGTGGTAAAATTGAGTGACCACAGAGATAAGTATGACAAAGCAATAAATAAAAGTTGTCAAGGAAGATGCAAAGAAAATGCTGAAGTACTTCAAAGAGTAAATTATGAAATTGGATTGAGAAGAATGGCGTTTTGCTTGACTAGAAATGTAAAAGAGGCACTATTATCATTTCATTTAGTAAAAGGTATATACCAGTCTGGGTACTACTTGGCAATACTTGTGAATCACCAGTTCTACCTGTACCACACTTAATAGAATCATATATAGTTGATTCTTGTTCTTATGTAATTTGATCACAGCAATAATGGATTTGCATTGGTAATAATGAGTTGAGATCTTGTATTCTTATATCTCTGAGCTTTCTTATTTACCTTGGTCATTAGAGCTTCATCATGTTACAGGTTAAATAGAGGGTAAGAGGGGGAGGGAGGGAGGGAGAGAGAGAGAGAAAGAGAGAGAGAGAGAGAATCATCTTCCTCACAAGAATAGGGTCTCCATAAATATTTATTGGTCTGAATTGAGTTAAACTTAACATAAGTCAAATAAAAGATCTGAGTAACTACTGAATTAAACAATTAAACAATTGTAATTAAAAACACATTTAAACTTTTACTTCCTCACTTCACCTTCACCCAGTCTCCCATGTATGAATGGTAAAGTCAAATATTGGTAGAATCTCCTGTCAGAGAAAATAGTCCTCAAGAAAACTGAAAAGGAAAGAATTGAGTGCCTGGTGTGTGAAAGCTGATCATTCCTAAAGGAACCATGGAAGATCCCTCACAATCCCAAACTTGATAAACACTATGCCGCTGCTCAGAAAATGTCATGTTTCTTCACTTGTGCATGTAAAGGTTAAGCTAAATTGTAACTCCACTGCCATCGTGGAAATGGATAACTAGTTAGCACATTAGTCTGGAAATATACTTCTCTTGGGTGGATCTTAGAAATTTGTAAACTTTCTCATTCCACATGAGGGAGAAATATAAGGTAGGTATAAACAAAAACTTACGACAGAGCTGAAGCCAATTTTCTTTACTGATTAGATAAGCAGAATCATGTGATTTTTAGGATCATAAAGGAATTTTATACACTCGGCATTCAATCAATGTAGCTTCATTGATGTATACAGACCTCAGAAGCCAATTTTCTTTACTGATTAGATAAGCAGAATCATGTGATTTTTAGGATCATAAAGGAATTTTATACACTCGGCAATCAATGTAGCTTCATTGATGTATACAGACCTCAGAAAAGCTAAACAAACTTTTTAAAAAGTTTACCACCTGATTAACAAAATATAAATACCAACTCTGAGTAATTCTGCATTATACGTGCAACCCACACTCTACCCAGATTATATAGTAGATTACCTATGCCAATGCCTTACCTGGAGAAGAAGGTACAATTTGAAAGAGAGAAAGTAAATTGAAGCTCTGAAAAATTATCATCTAAGTACAAGGTGGTCTCAAACTGCAATATTATAGTGGTGGGTTCAATTTTCTACTTTGAAAACTATACTATGTTTTATAATTTGCACTTCCTTTACTTTTCTTTTGGTTTCTTTTTTTCTCAGTAGGGTTTCAGCATCTTTCTACTTGGTGAGGATAAGGAGAAAGGTGTTTATTTTGCTAACACTAAGGCCATACATAAAGAAAAAGTGACCAGCTTCTAGGGACCTTGAAGACAGGGGTGAAAGTTTTGCCATAAGACAACAAAAATTTAGAATAAAAAAATTTAGGTTGTTAATGCTTCAAGAACACCCTTCTCTGTTCATTTCTTGAAGATTCATTATACTTAGCCGGATTCTCAGATATACTTTAACTGGAAAGAAGAAACATGCATCAATTAAAAGTTAACTATACAAGGTTATAAAACAGCCAATTTCTGAATGTTTATATGTCATATTAATGATAAAAACAATAAATAATACTATGAGTTTGTAGGAAAAAGTCCAAGGTCCTGTAAGCCATTCTCACTTCAAGGAAAATTATCCCTAAGCCATCCCAGACAGATATACTTGATGTTTTAGTGTTTTAACTCTTATTCCTAGCAAATTAGATCTTTGGATAGGAATTGGCAAATTATTTCCTCTTAGAATTTTGTAATGAAGCATTTATAACAGAAAATAAGGGAAATATTGTGGTTTCATATTTTATGCTACCATGTTCATCTTTAGACACAGAAACCGTGTGCTCACAGGAGCAAATATCTGTAAGTAGTAATGGTCTGTAGTCTAAAAGCCCCTCCCACCCCAAATGTAAAAATGGATGGAGAGTAAAGAAGGAGTCGTGGAATTCAATGACTAGCCCTAAATCTGTCGTAAATTTGTCCCATCGCAAACTGAATCTGTACTGAATCTCTGGCTGCTATATTTCATGACCCTCTTGTACTGCTTCTAAGGTCATTAACTTGCTTTTCAATTTTATAATTTCTGCATAGGCATCCTCCCTGATATTACAACATAAGAAACACATCCAACCATAAGGAACATTTGTGAAGAGTACTATAGTGCCAGAAAGAGGTATGACTCACTTTTCAACATGAATCTTGCTTTTCCAATTTGCAATTATCTTAACAAAGATTCCTTCATCATCTGTGCTAAAATAAAATCAACTGTGTTTATGTTTGCTGCTTACTTTCGTTAATCAGTTAATGACTCACTTGTTTTGTGCTAAGATGTTTCTTCTTATACTGTATTATATCGTCTCCATGTTTCTGAGTTATAACTCTTTACCCCAGTTTGAAGACAGAAATGAATTCTTAGGCATCTTATGTTTCCAGAGAAAGTCTCTGTATCCATCTAGTGGGGTTCACATTATTGGGAGATCACAGCAAATTATACAAAAGTGAATTAAATGCTGCTTCACACAGATCAAACCATCATCTGTGAAATGAGACTAAATGATCTCCAGCCCTCTAAGATTCAATATTTCTTTGAAAGTTTTACAATCTTTTTTATGGTCTGATATATATCATTGACTCGACTTATTTGTAATTAAATAATTCAATCTAAATACTGAAATTAATAGAAAAGTTTTTTTTCATATATAAATGCTGGGGAATTTATGAAAGGAATTAGACATCATTTATTTCACTGTATATTTTTATTGTTATATTTACCAGTTTTATTCGGCATCTTTCATTCAAATATCTGAGAACTTCAAATTCATTTTAATATGTAACAAATGAAAAATAATCGGCTTTACCCATTGCTGTGCCAAAATACCCTGACACCCTCCTTACAGAGGAGCTTTGATTTTTCACAGTTTTAGAAGATGTAGTCTATAATCAGCTAGCTCCAAGAAAAAAATATGGTGGGCATGTATGATGGAGCAAAGCTGCTCAGTTCATGGCAGGCAGGAAGTACAGCAGGGGAAGAGCAGCAGATAGGATGAGACCAGGGACGAGATATAGTATCCAAAGTCACGCTTCCATTACTCATTCAGAAACACCTGGAAGTATGCTTTTGTAATCCCTTAGGTAGCTCACAAGCCAATCAGGTTGACAAGCCAGCTTAAATATCATATTCAATCCCTTCTCAATTTCACACCTAAACCCATGTCCTTAAATCATACTTAATCTCCAAATAAACACTAGGTCATAATTCTACCTAACATGATATAACTATCCTGTGTGCAATCAAAAATTCACAAATTCCCTCCCCAAAGTCTCAACAATTCCATCATTGTTCAAAAGTCCAAGTCCAAAGTCTCCCTTGAGAATCATGGGAAACTCTTAGCTCTGGTCTGCTATAAAATTCAAAAAGCAAATTACATCTTCCCAATATACAATGGCACAGGATAAAACATTCCCATTCCAAAAGGGAGGATTAGGGGAATAGAAAAGAATAGGACCAAACTAAGGCAAAACACTGCAAGGCAAACAAGTCCTCTAGCTCCATATCTGGCATCCAGGGCACATGGTGGTAAAATGTGAGTTCCAAAAGAACTTGAACAGCACCACCCCTACGCCCTTACAGCCCACACGGCCTGTATCTTGGACTAGTTGTGCTCTTCACCCTACAGCATTCCTAGGCAGACATTCCACATTCCTGGTATCTCCAACTTTCTGGGTTCTCCACTGCATCTTCAGTTTCATTCTCATAGCTTCATATACCCACCTCTTGGGGACACAGTGCTTGGTTTTCCAGGCCTCCCTTTAAATTTTGGGTGGAAGCCTCCACAATGCCACAACTTTTGCCATCTGCATACCCGAATGATCAGCATCATGTGAACAATGCCAAGGTCTGCTGCCAGCTCGAGCAGTAACCAGGCCTCCTTGGACCATGGATGCCATGGCCTATGAGTGCCTGGATGACTGAGCACTGTGAAATGAATCCCAGGGAACCAGTTCCCTAGGAGGCTCCTCTTGAACCTGCGGCCCACAGGCTTTCTCCTCAAATAAAAAGATTGCATTTTTGCACCCTTCAGTCAGCAATAGATGTGGTCTTGCCAATTCCTAAGATGCCCTAAAGGCATCTTTCTTCTTGTCCCCATTCAAAATACTTGGTTTATTCTTTTTTTTTGAAAGGTACCAAAGTTTTATTAAAGATAGGAAAAGAAATAGGCTCTGCAGAGCAAGTTTGGACCAACTAAAAGTAGGAAAAGAAGTACACCCTACAACACGAGGGTGGTCCACCATACAAAAAAAGAATGCAGTGTCAAAAATTCAGTGTAGACTGACTTTTTTGTATCACACAATCCTCAGACTGATGTCAGGTCTAGGCCATCCTATCAAAAACCTGCTAATAGTTCTCACAAGAAGTCCAAGTGTAGGGCTTTGGGAACTACTCTGTGCACGTGTCCTTGAATTTTATAATTAACAGAGCACACATACTTCCCCAGCCATCTTTGCCACGCCCTAATCTCCTGTCTCATTTTCTTCTGAGAGACACATATATCCCCATAATTCTTCATGGGGTGCTGGGGAGTTGGGATCTCTGTCTTCTACAGCTTCTTCCAACTGGAATGGGATGTAGGCCCTACCTACTGGGGATTGTGTGCTCTCTAAATACCTTTGGGCATTGTGGCTCACTGGCTGAGTTGAAGGAAAAAACAAAAAACAGTCAGAAGACAATGAGAAAAGAGTTAGTGACTATTGAGCTGTACATGTGATGAGAGAAAGAATGTGCTTTTACTATTGGGATGCAGAGTCCAAATAGGAGGAGCAGATTAGATTTCCACACTTCTTGTGGAGGACAAAGTATGGCAAAGAGGAAGGTTAAGTAAATTATCAAGAGCCTGAGAGCCATATCCTTAGCAAGATTACTCATATAATGGATCTAATAAAAATGGGAGCTTCAATACAGGTGCCCATTTAAGCTGTGGTGAATTAGGGTCATCAGTGACTCTACTTATCTGCACCCAGAGCAATAATGGAGTCTTGCTTTCTGAAGAGGAGCCCCAGGTCTTCCAGAGGTTCTTAGTCATATCTTTCTTAGTCCTGTGAAAATTCTAGTGACCATTTCCCACATAGGATTGTTATAGCTTGTCACTCCATCCCTTGAAGAACAACCATAATGGTTCCTCAGGAACTGGGAGTAAAGCTAAGATTTTGAGGGGATGTAGAACTGCCCTTCTTGCCTCCCCATCTGCCTTTTGATTTCTTAAAATTTTAGACATGTCTCTTTTGGATTCCTTGCAATGAATGACAGTGACCTGCTTGAGAAGATAGGTTACCTCAAGAGTTGTAGAATTTCCTGCTTGTGTTTTATAGATGATTGCTTATTAGTCACTAAGCTCCTTTCCCGGTTGCCGCATGGACCAGAAAGGCATATCTGAAGTCTGTATACCTGCTTAACTTTCTGCCTTTTCCTGCTAGGCCCAAGTAAAAGCCACAAGCTCTATTTTTTGAGCAGAGATCCCTGGGCAAGTTGGCCTCAGTGACCTGTGGTGAACTGATGTCCTTCTTGAACAATTCTACTTTCATTGATGAACCACACTTCCTCAGTGTCTTGGAGGGGGTGGTCACTGATGTCTTGCCTGTTTGCATAGGTCCTGGAGATCCCATTTTCACAAGAGTGGCTAACTTCTGGTTCTGTGGGCATCAGAGAAGCAGGATTAGGAATAGTCCAAGTTTTATAATCTCGGGGATGTCTAAGAGCATGGCCTGACACTTGGCAAGCCATTCCCCTGATAACCGCAAGTAACCTTTGGTCTCAAGGATCACTCTGATCTAATGGGGAGTCAAGGTTTCTAGTTTCTGTCCTAAAGTCTTCATCTGTTAGCATAGCTGTACTTGCTACTGCCCTCAGGCAGGGTGGTCATCCAGCAGCCACTCCATCTAATGTTTTTGAAAAATTTGCCACTGGGCAGGGTCCTTGTCCTAGCCTTTGTGTCAAGACACCCAAATAAATCCCTCTCTTTTCTGATATTTGGAGAAATAAGGGTTTTCTTAAGTCAAGTATTTTACTATATCATGCAGCAGGATCCACCTGTTAGTTAATTATGTCGGGGAGACCAGGCATAGTCTCAACACATAAAATCCATTTTGACCTTTTCCAGAATTTGAAATTTGTCCCCAGTTTTGCCAGAAAATTCATAGCATGGGAGTAGGACACTGTGAACCAATTAGAAACTCAGGGTTAAACATGTGGCCTTCAAAGTGACACGTCAGAGTAGGAATAAAGAATTTCTGACTAGGGGTCCTCTCAACCCCGCCTATGGCTATAGATCTAGAAGATGATTTTCCAGAGAAGTAAGTTGAAACAGAATGAAGTAATTGAATTGGCTCACCCATGATGTCTAGCATTCCTCATAATATCCATGGACAGGGACATTGTAGGTTCCTTTGGACCTCTTCAGAGCAGGAGACAAGGGTTTTCACTGGCCTACACCCTCTCTGGGAGCAAAGACAGTCAGCTCTCCAGTGCCGTCAGTCAGGTACACTGGCTGCCTCACATTAGGAGCAGAGCCCAATAGTGGCTTGGTGTAGTCACATGCCCCATGTCCAGACACCTTGCACTTCATCATCCTTGGATTTACCTTTGAATGATTTGGGTGAGTTTAAAGCATTTAAACACCTATAATTCTAGATTTTCTCTTTTGACTTTCCTCCAGATCCCAATTGTTGAACACAGAAAAGACCATGCCCAGCAATTGAGTCAGATGTGTCTGAGGTCCCATCTGAAGTTTCTTCATTAAACAGATGGGAGAGACCAATATCCCCCTGAAACAGGTGGGTATCTGAGGGCAGGATCAAAGATATCTCTCCCTTCCTTAAGGGCCACTCTAAATACCATAATTTCTGGACTTTTTCTGAGATAAAGGGTCACAAAATTCTGAATATAAGGGATTTCATTCCACCTTCTGTGTTTTAACCAGAAACAGTTTAACTAAAAAATAGTCTCATAATTTAAACTGCCATCCTGTACCCATCTTTCACCATTTTCTAGTTCATACTGAACCCAAATTATATTGCAATAGTAAACAAGCTATTACTTTTTAATTTAGCAAGGACAAATCTTTCCCACTGGCAAAGCAGTGAAGTCAGTGGAATCTGTGTGGCATGGTTTGTGAAGTTTATCATGGCTCCTCTTGACACAACTACGTCTTGGGTCCTTAAGGTGGTGTCCCATGAGGAAGGAGGCTCCATGAGTCCACAAAGAGTTCCTTGTGAAAGTTTAAAACTAGACCCATCTCTTTCCCCATGCACTAAGCTGAAATCAAAGTGGATCAAAGATCTAAATATTAAAACAGAAACGCTAAATCTATTGGAAGATAGAATAGGTAGAACTCTTGAAGACATAGGTATAGGCAAAGACTATATGAACAAATCCCCAGTTGCCCAGGAAATATCACAAAGAATCAACAACTGGGACCTGATCTTATTGAAAAGCTTTTGCACAGCAAAAGAAACTACCAACAGAGTAAACAGACAACCCACAGAGAGGGAAAAAATTTTTGCCAGCTATTCCTCTGACAAGGGACTAACATCTCAAATATATAAAGAACTCAAGAAAAATCAGACCCCCTCAAATTTAAAGACCCAATCCAAAAGTGGGCAACTGAAATGAATAGACACTTCTCAGATGAAGAAGTAGAAACAGCAGATAGACATATGAAAAAATGTTCAACATCACTGGTCTTTTGAGAGATGCAAATTAGAACAATCCTGAGATTCCATCTCACTCCAGAAAGAAGGGCTATTAGCAACAAATCAGCCAATAACAAATGCTAGAGGGGCTGTGGAGAAAAAGGAACCCTTCTCCACTGTTGGTGGGAATGTAGACTGGTGCAACCACTATGGAAATCAGTGTGGAGATTCCTCAGGAAACTAGGACTAGAGATTCCATTTGACCCAGCTATTGCAGTTCTTGGTATCTCCCCAAAAGAATTAAAAGCATCATACTGCAGCGATATATGCACACCCATGTTTATAGTGGTACAGTTTGTAATAGCTAAATCTTGGAAACAGCCCAAATGCCCATCAACAGTGAAATGGATAAAGAAAATGTGGGTTTTTTAATACAATGGAGTACGTCTCTGACATAAAGAATGATAAGCTTGAGATATTTCTAGGTAAATGGATGCAGCTTGAGACCATACTCTTAGTGAAATAAATCGGACACACATGTTTAAATACCACATTGTTTCTCTGGTGTGAGAAACTGAAAGTGTAAATAAAGACTAAAATGTATTATATTGGAAAAGGGAAGAAAATGTCCAAATGGGAAGGAGAACAAGGGAGGGGGAGGGGGAAAGGAACAGAGGGACAAGAGAAATAAGAAATGGAAGGAAAATATGGAAGCAAAGCTTTTGTAAATGGGGAGGGAGGAGGGGGTCAAGGAGGGGAATGGGAAAAAAAGAAGCAACAAGATATATCATGTACGGGTACAAATCCCCTATGATGGATGTTATCACTATGTACATCTAAAATGTACCATTAAAATAAAATTTTTAAAAAAGAGTCCCTTGTGAGACTCAAGTATTTACAGAAAGACATCTATGTCCAAAGCACAAGTGTCTTTCATAGAAGCATAGAAGAAAGCCCTAGTAAAGGCTTTCTGGCCCCATATGGGATCCACTAACTCCTTAGGGAGAGGGTGTTAAGCCACTTGACAGCATTACCTAGCCCTTTGAAACTCCCATGAGATCAGAGTGGAATACGCCCCACACCAGGATTCCCCTAGCCACTGTTGAGCCACTTGATGGCTCTACTTAAGCAGGGTGGAGACACTTGAGAAACAGTATCTCTTGCCTTTACTCAGTAAAAACTTTGGTACTTTGTTTTGCTGTTGTTGTTGTTTTTTGTTTTTATTTTTTATTTTTTACCAAGAACATGTGTTGGTACATTGTCTACATAATGATCACATTCATCATGGTTAATTTGTACTTGTACATGATATATCTTGGTTTCCTCCCTCTTCCCCACCCTTCCCGTCTATTCCCCTACCCTTCCCTATTTACAGCAGATGGTACCTTGTTTAAGGCAGTAAAGATGGAAATATCTTTTTTAAGAAAAAAATTTTTTTAATTCTAAAAATGACTCACAGTCACTAATTTAAATTTTACTGATTGTTCTTTTGTTCTGCTTGGACCATCAAGCATGTCGAAATTACCTGAATTTTGTTAGGAAAAAAGGAAGGGATCTATCTTAATTCAAAAGAAAAGAGGGAGGAAGCCCACATGTTCCTTGCAATTGGAGGGTTAGCTAGCTCCTATCTACAAGGGTGAGATTTTCCAGTGACTATGAGGTCAGTTGAAAACAAAGATGGTGGAATCTATGTGGCTGATCCATGTAGTAAACCATAATGGAGAAGAGGTGAACTAACTAGGATGAAATAATGCCCTGAGGAAAAAAGTTCATCTAGGGAAAATTGTGGGTGAGACTTTGAGCACAAAAAGGAGTAAACTG